>PVIU01018504.1:0-38852 GCA_004026605.1 Ondatra zibethicus
TAAATTAACATTCTTAAAATTGTGTTTATGTAATAGTTAAGTATTTTCAAAAAGTTTCCTTGGCAGTTATATGTGGTTAGTAGTAATTTAATAAAAAATAATATGGCCTATTTTCCTATATATGTCTGTTTATACACACACACATAATATACACACATATGTATCAATACACTTTCAAACATGTCTATACACACATATTTATATCTATACATATATACGTATTTTACACTCACATGGCTCTTCACATACACATTTCTATACACATACATACATATATCGATGCTCCAGACCTCTATCTTTGCTTCTATTTGTAGTTCTGATTCAAGCTTACATATCGTTAAGAAAACAGCTACACAATCTCTGGATTGACAGAAGGAGTAGTGAGCCCAGGCAGAATCAGTGGGTTTGGGATCTGTGTAAGAGGCATGGAGAGAAATAGGAAGGGTAATATGGGAAAAAAAATACAAAGGGTGTTGAAACAAAGTTCAAGACTGCAATAAAGGTCTGCAAACCAAAGGCAACAGAACTGTCCATGAACGGAAAAGAAAAGGCAGTATAGGAAATGAATATCACCTAAGGATGGCAAAGGTTTTTCCAACCCACTCAGTTCTTACTCCTGGTGATATCCAGTTCTATACAATCTGGGCCTTCTTCATTATCAGCAGAGGCTTAATTCAAGGTTGTATGTGAATATATTCCTTTTTGGAAGCTAAGTTATAAAAAATATCTAATGCAGGCAGTCTCATATTTGAACTCAGGCTGCCTCCTTCGATTTGTAAAATTTTTCTTTTGGAATATGTGCACAAGTCCTGTTTGCAACATATCCTTTGACTATCTCATCAGCCTTGTGTAATTTATAAGTCAATCTGTTAACACTCTTGATATTATTGAATTATATCCACTTCCTCAACTCTTTCCTTCCTTTCCTTCCTCCCTCCATTTTTTCTTTCTTCCTTCCTCCCTCTCTTCCTCCCTTCTTTTGCTCCTTCCTCCTTCCCTTTTCTTCTTTCTTAAATGTTTTCTCCTAGAATACTTATCAGAATCTCCTAATATCTACTGAATTAAAACTTAATTTAATGCCCTATCTTTCATGTGAACATTTCACTAAGTCCCTCCTACCTTACCTCTATGACGGGCCTCCCCTCCTTATTCTTTATATATCCATTATGTACCCAAACTTTCCACTCCAACCTCATAGCTCACACTGAGTCCAATGTTTACAAATCCAGCTTCCTCTAGTGGATTTTTTAAGAATATAGACATTATTGGAAGATAAATTTGGAACATTATCCTGTTTTTGTTTTGTTTTAAAACATCAAAATTTATTTTCATCATGATGAGGGATTCCAAGTTATTATTATTATACAGTATCTTTCAAGTTTTAAGTCATGAATTATAACAAATAAAATATTTTCATGCCAATGAAGAAGCAAATTATAGGTTACAAATCAAGTTCAATATATACAAAAATTTACACATAAATGTTTCCTCATTTCTAAAAGTTTGATTTCTTGGTCTAGACTATGATGAGGAAATGGAATTGCTCTCCAAAATGAAGATGAGAAAGATACATCTCAATTGTGGGTGTTTGTTTGGTGTGTTTCCTGGTTCTACCACGTCCCACGATAAAAGTCAATGGAAAGCTACAACAGCCTAATTCAGGCAGCATGACAAAAGGCACAGACATATTAGGAATTAAGGTATGGATAACTCCTCCAGGAAAAGAGTCAAGACCTAAAGTGGAGGAAATATAAAATGGGTAGAAGAGGAAGGTAGTTATAAATCATAGCCAAGCCATGTAACCAGTTAGTTTTGGTAAAACTACAGCATTCATATGTAAATATGAGAAGGCACATGTTTCTAGACTGTCTCCCACAAGATGCCATGATCCAGGTGCATCTCCTGAAATGGCACCATGAAAGAGTACTCCTGCCTCCAGGATTTCGTATAGCCCCAGAGTATCAAGAACATGATCTCTGCAGGTAGACATGCATTTTATTGTTGAATAAGGCTGCTGGCTTTATATTCTCCAGTCCTCAGTGTTCGTGACAAAGAGCAGCTGGTGGAGATTTCAAAAAGATTCCAGTTCTGTTTTCAGTCTGTGTAAAAACGACTTTATCCCTCATTATCACTTTCGAATGAGGATATGAACCAAAAATAGGTGTCTTTTAACTCCCAGAAACTATCAGTTAAAGAGTGCACCACATCATAACCTGACATTGAACCTCTTTGGATGCCAAATGAGATCCTCTACTAAAAGAAACTTTGGAGTCTCTATCTCCTTAATGCGCATATGAAACCTCCTCCTTATAATTATTACTATTGTTATCCATTTTCATGTATGTGAAATGGTGATAGAGATAGGTGCCTTCTAGTATTTTTTAGAGATTGAATTAAGTAATAAAAATAGCCCTCTTACTCTTTTATCTCCCCCAGAAGGTCAGCTCTTTATTTCCCAAATGCTTGCTTTCTTTCATCATTAATGCCAGTCAATTTGTTTCATCTTCTCCTACACAACCTAAGCACCTCCCTCCTAAGCTTTCATTGTTTTCACATGATAATACTGAAACATAGAGGTACTTACTGCTTCTTTCATCTAAATTTGCTTGTTCCTTTTTTTACCTGGTTAAATGCTTCTTATATTTTGACAGTCATGTCAATGCTGTTCTCTTTTCTTCTTCCAGAGAGAATTGAGCCCTTAACTAACTTTGGGTTAGCATACCAAGCAGAGCCTAGCACACAGCAGGAATACAGAAAAATGCCAACTTGTTGTATTATCCCCTTCCAGATGCATATTCCTTCGGAGGCACAGAGTTCTTTTCGCTGCTCTGAAGTCCTGTTACATTCAGTCTTGTCTGGAAGAGAGTGCTGAAAACATTTCTGAGGAATGAATGAGCAGAGTTGAAATGAACTCTGAAACTGAATGGCAAATGTGGCAATTCTTGGAGATCGGGGTATCTTCCTGTTGAAAATTCTCATGAGAATGAACTCTTACATAGTGTCTCACCTGCTGGCATACTCCTTCATTAACAAAAATTCCTTGTAGTTTTACTTGGATATGTGCTGGTGATTGTAATGGCAGAAGTGTAAGCCTGACTCGGGTATTTACTAGACCATGAAAAGTGTTTATTATCTGTAAGGTATGTATTTGACATTGTATAAGCTTTTCACATCTGATGGCATCAAAGGAAAACACTGTAAACAGAAGCCTGCTTCAGTCCTTAATGCAAGCATGTCTCTTGAATGACTGAAACATCTTTGTATTTGCACATATATTGAAATTGCACATTCTTGAAATATGCAACTGTATATAGAATCAGCTATGCTTTGTAGACTCACATGGGAAGAAATATCAAATTCATTTCCTGGAATTAACAACTTCAAATTCTCTTCAACTTTGCTTATTATTGTTTACATTACTAAATAGTCTGTGTTTTAAAAAAAGTCAAGGTTTTCTGCATTCTCTGTGAGCATCACAGTCCTTGATGGAACAGTCCCCACATTTGTGGGAGCATTTGTCCTCAATAATTTCTCCGGTGTGCCACTTCCCACTTGTTTCTGGGTATTATTAAAGCATGTTATTGCATCAGGCAATCTTGCCTGCCTCTCATAAGGAACCAGACAGAGAGGCGTTTGATTGCACATCATCTGTCATGGTCACTTTTTTCTGTCTGTCTGCATCATTTCCCTACAAGTCCAGACTTGGGCACTGATGGCATTTCCAGGTGGTCAAGTGAAAACA
The DNA here is from genome assembly GCA_004026605.1 of Ondatra zibethicus. Taxonomy (NCBI): domain Eukaryota; kingdom Metazoa; phylum Chordata; class Mammalia; order Rodentia; family Cricetidae; genus Ondatra; species Ondatra zibethicus. Next base: position 3,743 of record PVIU01018504.1, read on the forward strand.
GAAGGGCTCTGGGAGATGGGAGGGCCATTGGGTAACTCCTAGGAATGCCTTGGCTCAGCTCGCTGCTCTCTTCTCTCACCCTTGTACTCTGCACACGCTCTTGATCTGCTACGTTTTCTACTCCCACAACAGGGCTAATGACTTTCTCCTTACCCACTTCCTTTGACTATCTATCCTCATCCTAAGTTAGAGCTCTTGTATCCCACTAACCACAAACCAGGGGGAAAAGAGCAATGCACTTTAATTTTTCCTGCAAACCTGGATTGGGTCTCTTATTTGGACAAAACATGTTAACATTTTTCAAATACAAAAGTACTTTTTCAAAATTATTCTTAGTTCAAAATCAATGCTTCTTTCTTACAGCACAAACACCTTTCCATCTGTAGTGCTGGCTGTATGTTATTGCAGTGCTGACCAGAGATAAACACACCGTTAAACCACTAGTCTTCTGAAAGCAATTGATCAATTCTAGTTCACTTATCATTCATTGCAATCCTTTATTAGAGAGACTGGAGGTTTTTGGAGGTCTTAGCCACTCTCCCATTGCCACTACTTCCATATCTCCATTTCTTCACACTATAAACTTCCAAAAATATTGGGGAATTGACTTTGTAATAGAGTCTCATTATAGTTTCATTTTATATTAACCAGGAAGAAACAACCAACTGCATTTCTGAATCACAGAAGAAAAAAGACCAGTTATATGTCATTCAAGTATTTCCTGATACATGAAAATGATATTTTGAACCTTATTAGAAGAGCCATTGGGAATATTGAAAATGCCACTTTGTTTTATTTTCAAAGCATTTCTAAGAGTTTGCTATCATGTCCTTGGGTGGTGTTTCTGAAAATGATCAAGGAAATTAGTTTTCCAAAATCCCTAATAATGTCACAGTTTAAAAACGTACTTGGCAATTACAATAAACCCCCAAGTTGAGGTGAAATCTCCAGTATTTCAGAAACACACTTAATCTCAGACTGCACTTTATATATCAAACTATTCAAATGCAGTAGGCATAGGGGGTGGACAGTCCATGCACAAGCTCCTGAAAGTCACAGATTATATGCAGATAATGTTGTCCAAGCTATTGAATGTATGTTGAAAGCTCTCTCTGTGACTTCAAGCTATAATTCATAAGCAGTGTCTGTTCAAACTCTGCTAACTTTCTATTTCTAGAAAATGAGCTAAATGGCTTTGGAAATGGAATTATAATGAAATGGAAAATCATAGCTATTAATACATATCTGTGTGCTATTCATGGAAAAAACTAATAGAAACAGAGCAACAATAAGTAGCATTATTAACATGTCCTAAAGTTGTACCATATTGTTGATTTGTGTGTTTCCTTTATAAATGAATATTAAATATTAGGTGATTTAAATTCACATTTTCATAGCTGCCACTTGTGCATTAAAATATGGTGCTTGCATTCAATTTCAAGAAACACCTGTTTCCACTTGTTATTTCTCCAAGATAGTTATATAATGTTTAACACAACAATAAAATTCCCATGAGCAGTAAATCACATGAAAATTTACTAGGAATGAACACTACATACGTCTTCATTCTCACAGATTTTATTCATTACAAAAGGCATTCTTTACTAAGTAAATTAAAAATGTACTAAATATAAAAAGGAAATTCAGAATTATGCTATAACCAAAATTTGAAAACTAATACATTTTATTGTAGGAACATTTTAGCTTTATCATTTTAATTTTAAAAATAGTGTGTCTCCATTTACTAATCATCCAGCTACAAAAAAATTATAGATAAAAACTTGTATCTATGAGCTTATTTTTGTTTTTGAAAATTCCCAAAGTTTCCTCAGAAATTTAAATTTTCCATTTTATCATAGATTATTAAGGATTTATGAAAGATTTTTTTGGAGTTTTGCTGTTTAAATAGTACATTGTTCACTTCTACAATTTCAGCAACATAGAACCCAGACACCCAGGATAGAGAGCTGAAACCAACCATGACTTTCTATGGTGAGATTTTTGTCTTAGAACAAACAACAAACAGAAAGAAAAAGCATAAAACGTGATTCTGTGAAAGCAGAAAAGAAGTTGATAATGGGTGCTAAGCTATGTGCAAGGCTACAGAAAACCATCATAGAACTAAGAGTATAACTGAAGCTAATTTCTATGTTGTGAATAAGGGAAAATATCACACTAAAGTTTACAGATATCTAGATAATACCTCATCCAGAGATCTCAGTCTTGTCTCCTTTTTCACTCAATAATTATTGAGACCACACTGAGAAAAGTCTTTGAATTTTCTTCTACTTTAATTATTAGCATGACATGCCTGTGATGTTTCTCTATTTATTTTTAATTCTGACAAAATAAATTGTGGTGACTTGATGAAGACCAACCCTGATTCTGTTACGTCAGCAAGTTTTCTGTTGGTGAAGAGTACTGTGATACAAGATACTTAGAATTCTTTACCTGGCATTGTAGACTCATGGCTTTTTCTTCTATTATTATTTTGAGAAAAATCAAACAGGTCTGTATTTTGGCAACCAAAACCGTTTACAATATTTATGAGGTTGTGATCTCTTGTCACTTGGCTTGGCTTCAAAAAAGGCTAGTTCCCTTCCTTCTGTACCTATACACTCACATTTCCTTCTCAATCAGAGACATCCCTTGCTTTTTAAATCTTAGTTTCATATGCTTTTATAATTTCAGGAATATTTCTTTTCAAAGACTTCTATTGCAAACATCTCTAAGCATTCTGGCATTTCATTTCATTGCACATGCTGAGAGAAATATTTAAATTTGTTTCAGCTGTGACTTGTTTTCCATGTTCCCTATGATTATACTTACAACAGTGTAATTTTGGTGTTTCACTTCCCCTTTTTTTCTTCAATTTTTCCTTTAATTTTTTGTGATTATAATAGTAACTGCATTGACCACTTCCTTTTCTTTAATCCAGACTTAGCTATATAAACCTCCTTGCCCTCTGTAAAATTTATGGCCTCTCTCATAAATTCTTACTACATATATATATATATTTCTAAATACATAATGGCAAACTACTCAGCCTACACAATTAAAATCATTTTGTATCCTGCTTTTATTATCTCATGTATTGGTTTTAGGTGTGTCCTACCTCCATGTTCTTTAAAAATTTATATTTTACATAGTGCTCTATTTTTAAATAAATACACTTTCAATTTAATAATTGATATTAATATACAGTGAAACGATAGTGAAAATCCATACATTATCCAAAGTTCTCTTGATTTCTATGCTTAAAACAGATACAAACAAAATGTCACATTGTATGAGACATTGTGAGAAAGCAAGATAACATGGGGCAAAATAATGGGTTATGTATATTCTAGCAAAGGCAGCTGTGAAACATGATTCAACACTATTATGCACTACCTGGGGTTTAATTTTCAGAGCCTAACAATTGACTTTTCAATCCTACTATAAGCCATGATTGTGGATTATAATCTTTTCATACATCTTCACAGTAATTATACACGTAATTTGAATGTGTTTGTTTCAGAAGTTCCTTTCCAAACAGTGCTTTTAAAAATTAGTGCAAATGCATACAAACATTAAGCTCTGACAGGTCAGTTATTAGATTAATGTGGTCAGTGAGTAATACAAGAATATTATTGTTCTTAAGAAAACTAAAAACTCTTTTTAATTTTCTAATTATGCTTTATGAAAGATACCATCTATACATATAAAAACACACATTAAGATCTAGCAATATAAAGATGTGATCACAATATGGACAGATTTTCCATCAATAGTGTTATTGAATAGCGAGTAGGATAAAAGCAAAGAATAGATACCGTGTTAGAACAATGAACAACTAGCAGTTTTGTACGAAAACTAGTAAGGCTGGGAAATTGATATCAATAGCCATGTATTACTACTGAGGTATTTTTATGAACAGATGCTTAGAGGTTTTGAGTCATTCCATGGACTCTACCATGTCACCAGAATGTAAATTTGTAAATTTGATTTTGATAAAGTAATTTAGAACAGAGCCTTATAGTTTTAGTAAGTACATGAAGTGAAAAGCATATTCTATATCTTGAATTCCTTTATTCCTGACATGTTCTATCTAATGGAATACCCGCCACACACAGCCCTCCTTTCAGCACAAAGGGTCCAGAATAACCATGCCACTCACCAGTCCCAGGCTCACTGCCTTATCAGACGCTAGCATTTCTGTTAAGAAAAACTCTGTGTGTGTGTGTGTGTGTGTGTGTGTGTCCATGATATAACCAAAGCCAAAGCACAATGTTGACAATGTTGGAAATATAAGGTTAGGATGATGTGAAAACCCGGTTAGACAGGTGTGGGAGGTTCTCTAGAGAGTCAAGGGAGATTCAAGATAAAGAAATAAGTATGGAATATCACATGAATAAACAAAGGGAGAATGAACTTTAATTAGCTCTAAATTTTCTCTTGACAAATGTAATACATTTTCACAGTAAGAACCCTTGGGAAGTCAGAAATAAAGTGAAATGTCTAACACAATGCAGCACATTTACAGAATCCAGAAGCTGGTTCTGTCTTCAAGAGTAAGTGGAATATTCCACTTTGAGTTAAATCTAAGACAAGGCTACTTCTGCCACTACTCTTCAGAAGTACAGAGAATATTCTAACCAAATATTCTAGCCAAAAGGGAACCAATTACAGATACCTGATGAGGTTTGAGAGAGAGCAAAGTGTCTCTCATTGTGAATGATACGACCTCACATGTAAAATCCCTTAGTAAACCACAGGAAGATTATTAAGGCTGATGAGCAAAATCATCATGTCCTTTGCTTAGAACACCTGTGTCTACAGTCCTTATGCTTTCAAACCTGCCATGATTCCAAGCATAAATGAAAAACAAAACAAGATATTAATAATGCATTCCATCTAAAATAGCATCAAGAAAAATAAAATACCTGAGAAAATACTGAGAATAAATTTAACATTGGGATAAAAGGAATATAAAAATGTGATCTGTCAAGCAAGGGGGAGTAGCTCGTGGGACATACTCTTTGCCTCTGAACTACTGCTTCAGTTCAGAGAGGCACTGTGTTGAACTGTGTACACACTTCTGAGCCCACCAGGTACAAGCAATAACTCCAAGCCCAGAATCACACCGATAGCAGTACTTAAATACAGTGGAGCACAATTAAGAAAAGATATGACATGAAAGAAAATTTTGTTGGGAGGAGATGGAGTGGACAGGGGTAATTAGGAGATGTGGGAGAGAATAGTCAGAATGCATTTCATAACTTGTAAGCTTGTCTAAGGACGAATTTCATCAATAAAAAATATGTACATCCTTAAAAGTTTATAAAGATAACAGAAACATAACTGGAAACAACAAAATATTTATGGGGAAAGTTTAATGATGTAAATAAATGCAAATTTATTTATTTAGCCTGGGTTTACAGATTAAAAGCAAGATTATTAAAAATTTAATGCACAGATCTATCTACCTATTTGAAACAATGCTTGTGAATATTATGATACTCTTCATTGTACAAATAGAAAATCATACAGAACTGTAAGAGGAAAAGGATACCCCAAACAATCTAAAAGGAGCAGACCAAGATTGGAAGATTCACACTCTTCAATTTCTAAACCTGCTGCTTTCAAATTATAGCAATCAATACCATGGTAAGGCTATAAGTAGGCAGACAGTGTTGCAAGATTTATAATCTGTATTTTTAGTCAGTTGATTTTTTTCACAAGAATGTAAAGCCCATTTATAAGGGGAAACAACTTTTCCATAACATTCATATCATTTTGGATTCCTACCTTTTACCATATAGACTTATCAGTGAAAGGATCAATGTCTGACTCATGAGTTAATAGTAAAGACATTTTACAAGAAATCCACAGAGATGCATCTTTATGACCTTGGATAACAATTAATTCCTAATATGGCATCAAAGGCACAAGCAAAAAGAGCAAAATATACAGCTCAGTCTTTGTTAAACTGAGAATAATTTTCTGCAAGACATTATGAAGAATGCAAAATGACAAGGTACTAAATGTGATAAAATAGTTGCAAATTATATATCTTGAAAGCTTTTCATGTCCGGATATATGAAAAATTCCCAGAACTCAATCACAGAAACTGAACAAACCCAATTTAAAAAAATGATCAAATGTTTTGAATAGCCCCTTAGATGATATGCAAAGGAGCAGGAAGAGCATTGCATGATGCTCAAGGCACTCACCTACAAGTGAATTAAAGTAAAAGCCACAGATTATTTCATACTTACTAAGACAGCTATTTTAATGCCCACCCAAAAAAGGGTAAAATCAAATACAAAAACTGTAGGACCATTGTACATTGCTACTGGTAATATTGTATGTCAAAGCTGTCACTGAAAGGGGCTTGACAGTTGATCAAAATTTTGAAAATTGAATTTTCAGACACAGAAGACAAATATCGTCATTCTTTTACTATGGAATACTTAGAACAGACACATCCATAGGTACAGAAAATAGATTAGGCACAGGCAACACAGGGGGGAAACAAACTGTTATTTGACGAAAACAGATTGTTTTTTTTTAATAGCATGATGAAAGACTTTAGGAAATAGTTCTAAATCCTAGACAGCATTGCGATTGTGACTCATAACACTGAATTATACCATTAGTAATGGTTAAAACAGAAACCTTTGTTAAGTATATTGCATTGTATTTTTAAAAAATGAATTGTTTGAAGAGCCATAGGCATTAATGGCTACCAAGAGAGGAGGAGATGTTTCTTTCAGAGTTGTAGCCACTGAATAACTACCTATGCCACACAGAGTAACTCCCTTCTCCCAACAAATACACACCAAGAAGCATGCAAATAATCTAAACTAAATAAAGTAAACCCAGCAGGACATATGTACACACACTCACTATTACATACACACACATACACACGTACACATACATAAATTTATAAACACACATACACACATGTGTATACATGCACACACATACAGATATACACATATACATAATTACATACATACAAATGTGCACACACATACATATTTGCAAACATACACATATACACACACGACCCTGTTAGGAAGAAGGATTATAATGGGAGTTGGAGGAAGGGGGTGGATGGGTACATTTGTTCAAAATGTCTTATATATGTGCATGAAATTATCAAAGAATATTTACAGAATACTGTTCCATTCAATTATAATAATCTGGTATTTTAATTTCTAGAAAACATACTTCTTGATAACAAAGACATTAAAGAGCTTGATGCAAGAAGGTATTAAATTTAATAAATGAAAGTTTACAATTGTCCTGTAGATAGTTAAACAAGTGATTGAAAAGTGATATGTTTTATACAATTTTAATTAATATAATTCTAATGGAAGTAGAGCAGGATAGACTTTTAGTACTTTCCCTTACAAAATGTATATGATTTATCAAAACAAAAAAATTGACATCTATATGTCAGCACTGGGGAGGGTCAGAGACAGAGAGAACACTGGAGCTCATTGGCTAGGCAATCAGTGAGACCCAATTTCAGTGAAAGACTGAATCAAAAAGATAAGAGGGGGGCAACTGAGAAGGCACCTGCCTTGGACCCCTGGTGGGTCAGATTAATCTGCATGTCAGCAAGCCAAACAGCCAACCACCAAAGGAAAGTAAATAGTGTCACATGTTCTGTAAATTGTCCCTACTGAACACACCTGAACATCCAATCATAATGCCACCATGCTTTGTAATACAGGTGCAGCTGTTGTTTTGGTATATGGATTGAATAGATAACAAATCCATTTGATGTTTGTGACCTAAGCAAGATAGCTTAGTGTCCTGGTGCATGTTAGGTAATGGGTGTGTGCCTATTTGTGGTGTGCCGAATGGGAGCCTTGGGTAACTGCCTATGATCATATGGTGCAACAACGTACTAGCACCACTAGCATGGAGTACAGTTTCTACTTTTGTATAACCAAAAAGCAGAAAATTTTCAAATTAAACCACATAAAATTACTCCATACTGTTTCCATGTGTATTCTCAAGCTGAACAGTGGAGAAGACGTGAGAAAAGCTGTTAATCTAATAATATTTACTGTAAAATTCTGTCATACACTTTCTAGATTTTAAGGACATTTAACTATTCATTTACTTTGGTCCCATAAGTAAGCACATTGAGATGGTCTGTTCTGAATTATCATGTATGTTCTGAAGAGAAGGGAAAGAGCCCCAAATTGAAGAAAGTTTGGTGGTTTGTGGAAAGTTGTGTGAATTAATAGCAGCCTTTAGAGAGAAAAAAATCACATAACTGAGTTAGAAAAGTAGTTGCTAAGAAATTATCATCCCGGAAGTGGTATGTTTTAGTGGAGTTTGTAAGGAAGTCCCTGTGGTAGGGTAGAAGGCAGTATGAACCCCTCCCTAGTAACTTCCTGCGACCATATACTCAGACTGTGTGCCTTAGCATGCTGGAAACACCGTCTACACACTGGCTTCAGTCCTCATTACATACCACTTATGGTGAAAAGTGAACTATTATTTGGTGTTTGCTACACAGGCTGCTTCTTTTACTTAAGAGTTATGATATATCTGGATAGAGGTTGTTTAAAATAACAAAACAAAAACAAGGAGAGGAAGGAGTATGCAGCCCCACTGTGAGAGCCACTGGGTAAAACGTTTCTTACATTTGCGATTTAAGGTAGAGTGTCTGATTAGATTAGTATGGATTCCAGGATGGAGTTGGGGTGACATCATCAATGAATCCTAAGTTTCTGAGATGAGGAACAGAAACAGTTATTAAATTTTAATACTTTGAACCTGACTACATCCTTAAAGTCCCGAAATCAGTCCTCTGAGTCCTGCATTGCCTACCAGACTGAATTCCATAATTAGATGAGACAAGAGTGCTTCCCCTGTCTCATGCTACCACCCTTGGACTTAGAGCATTCTTTTTATTTTCCCATTTTGGCTGTTTTCACTCTGCTCAGTGGACAACCTACCCTTCCCCTATTTCTACTCTTAATTTTCTTCATGTTGCTTTCTGTATGCCATTCCACATTTTCTTGCAATAAAGTTTACATTTCACCACAAAACTACAAAAGTCTCCCTTTTCCTCCCTTGGGTAATAGAGCTATACACCTCTCTCCTGGGTTGAACCCCAAAGATAATAGGCCAGATGCTATCTCATTTTAGCTTATGTTCTCTTTCAGAAAGCAGCACGGTCACACAGACTTTTGTCCCCTTATGGGTGGGATACGTCACCAGTAAGTATAGCTATCCATTCCTACTCTCTGTAACTACTCAGGATCACCTATAAGTGGTGGAACAAACAAGTGTACTATTGACAGCATGGCATGCTTAGCTTCGAGTCCTTTTCATTCTAAACAGAACTTCATGAAAACCTTGACTACTTTCACATGCTCCTTTCTCTGAAACCTCCTAGGACTTTATTATTCTAACACTTAATATTGGGTATGTTGTTATATAGCTCTGGGCTGGTATGAAATACTCCTTGAGGATGACAGTGGGATATGATGTATTTTTGACTGTGACATGCACTCTGGCATTTCTCCCTCGGAGAAGTTACAGGGATAGAGTCTAGAGCAGAACATGTGATCCAGGACCTTCTCTTTGGACAACTTCAGTAGAATCCAACGATATGGGTCAGAGCAAAGAGCTGTATCTCAGTGTTTTGATTTTAATGTCTGTGAAATGAAAGGACTCAGGTCCAGGGCCCTTAGACTGGATTCTCTGGGTAACAGAAAGCCTTGGGGCTGCCTGAAGGTGGCAGAGATGAATAAAGGGAACAAGGTGATATACATCTCTAAGAAGTCTAGCCACACTGTTATCCAAAGCAGTCCTTATATAATGGGAGCTCTAGTTGGTTCAGCTTTAAAGAGGACAATTATAAAGGGAGGCTGTATAAAGTAAGTCAAATGTTGCACAGGAAGCTATGCAGCCATACAAACTGAAAGAAATAACTTTAAAATACTATGTACACAATATTTCTAAAGGGATGCCCGACTCTGCTTTTCTCTGCATGTTCCAGAGGGAACTGACACTTTCTGTATGCTCACTCCCAGCCTGTGTTTGAGTTTATTATGGAGGAGAAAGGTAAACTATTCCAATCTATCTATCCCAATCCCATTCAGAGCCAAGCTATAACAATTATCTCTGTCTTTACATTTTCTCCCATCTCTTACTATTTTTTGTACAGTAATGGATTGTAACAGGTACTTCTTGCTGACTTCTCTCCCATATAATTAATGTCCTAAGATATTCTATTTACTGGTGAAGCAGTTTGAATCAAGAAGTGATTACTTTCAGAGTAAACAGAGCTTCTAAACCCTCTCCACAAACAAAGCTGACAGCACCTTTATTTTTAAAATAATTAAATAGAAATCCCCCGAAAGCTTCAAGTTTGGAACTTCATATTATAGGTATATAGGTATCTCTGTGTGTGAAAAGTAAATTATTATTTAGAAGAGAATATAGAAAAGTACAAAGATCAGTCAAAAGAAATGTCTTAAAGAAAACAGCAATAATGTCTTCATGCCAGGGCAAACATAAGTTAGGGACAAATACAAGCCTCAAGTGAAAATAACAAAGAAGCGAGTCTGTTTATTGAAGAGTACAGATTTAACTTTCAAAAATTATTAAAATTAGATATTGAACATTCTGAGTTTATGATAAAGAATCCATTCTGAAGCCAGACTCTACCTGACACTGAATAAGAGGACCAAGAAAGGAAGTGGTTTTGTGTACCCACAGTGATGTGGGTCTCAGTCGGGTTAGCTGAAGGATCCGTGGTTCTTCTTGAACAGAAAGGTCTTCTACCGTAGTCCTTCTGTAATAACCAACTGATTCTCATCTTAATTAGGTGATGGGTGGACTGAACTAATGACTTATCTTAAGTTTGTTTAAACTTCTGTAACAAAACCCCACAGACTATGCCTCTAGTAGCTACAGGATCAAGTCTTCGAGATTATAGAGGCTGGGAAGAACAAGCCCCATGATGCTACTACATTCAGTATTAAGTGGTTCTCTTTGGAAATTATCTTAAATGCAGAGACCATGTACTCACCAACATGCCTGGTTCATAGCTTTTGCTTCTATAAGCACAGTGAAAACACAGGCCCCATACTCCCTACCTCAATCTCAGTAATCTATCTGCCGTCTCCTGGTATGTGTATCTTCCTTCCACCTCTCCTCTACTTCCAATCTGTCCACCTGAGCATTTTCTGTATATTTTTGCCATCTTTATGTTTCCAAATTCAAGATTTCAAACTAACCTCTTAATTCTTCCCTTTGCGGAACATTTAGCTTGTCTTTATTATCTGATTTAAGTTGCCCTGCCTTCATGACTATGTTTATCTTGTTAGCATACAAATGAATATACAAGCGACCTTCTCCATGGCCTGTGTGTTGAAACATCCGGCAATCATCACTTCATGCTTTCAGTGACGCCCAGATTTACATGAAATCTCCTTTATTCAACTGTTAGAGCTAGAAGCATTAAGACAACCAATTGATTACTGAAGATAGGGAGGTGATGCTGAGGAGATGGCCCTTAAGGTACAAAAAGGGAAGACAGGGATATTCAGAGGAGAGGCCAGAAAATATCCCACGCCTAAACAAAGAGCATCAAGAAATCTTCGGGTTGGCGCTTCAAGGCACCCGCTGGACTGTTTCCAAGTCTCCCAGCTGCCCAGACTTTAGGCAAATTCAACTCATTTACAAATCCCTGACAGACGTGCTCTTTTGCAAGGACAGAGAAAAGGTTTGACAGCCTGACTTTTCTGACGCCATCGTTGCCTCCAAGTGTGACCTTGTCACATTTGCATATTGTGTCACAAGGAACCTGAACTTATTTTCTAAGCTACATTCTCAGTACCAGCTCAACTAGCCTGTCACACGTCTCATAACATTGTTCTGTTCTTTTTGCCCATCCTTGATTTTCATCTAAAAATCTCTTTCTCCAAATTCCAGTATCTATTTTATGCAGTTTTATTCCACACTGAAATTTCTTCTCCACATATTCATTCATATTTATACTTCTTAGCACTAAGGTACTCATTCTATGTCTTACGCTGTTACCTTTGAGTACTTATTTATAACATGTGTATACATATATGCACATATAATTTATATGCACAATTCCTAAATAAATTCTATATAATTTCCCATAAACTGAAATATAATGAAATGAACAAGGTGGAAATATGGTTGCATCAATGGACCTAAGGCATTATGACAATTGAATTAGCCTTATAATTGACACCAGTAAATATATTCTAAATAAGAAAAATTGTCTTAATACTTAATAATTTAATAACATGAGCATTAATCTTTCAAGACTGTTGCCTATCAAATTAGGTTTTCTTGTCTTTTTAATCTTATTTTCTAATGTTGGTTATTGTGTCTTACACCTTTATGAAGGGAAACAAGAGGAGTGGATCTTGGGGAAAGCACAGGTGAGGGTGATCTAGGAGAAATGGAGAGGGTGGAACTGTGGTTGGATGTATTGTGTGAGAGAAGAATCTATTCCGATAAATAATAATTAAAACCAACAAATAAGCAGAAAACAACCCTTATATTTCTACCACTAAAATACAGATATTTCTGGGGAAAGTACTCTAAAGATACACTGGTCTAACTGTGTGCCGGTCTGTAGCTGGTCATCTGTGGCTGAGTCTCATACATTTGTGTTTGATTCCCTGAGTCTTTACAAACTGTGAATGATGCGGCAGCAGACATGAACCTGACTCTAGAAACATCTATACAAGAAAATGCACATTGATGAGTGATGGGAGTGTTAGGAATTGACATTCCATGTAGAGTTAGAGTGATTGGAACCTGAAGACACTCTATGATGTAGCTGAACTCTACCTCAATCATAGACCAAGGGGCGAGCATCTACGATAGCCTGGGGTTACTGAGACTACAGGATGAACTTAGTTCCATATTATGGCAGAGAGGGTACAGTAACATTCTTATGATTAGGAAGAAAACAAAACAGGTTGGTTTGGTTATAAATATATGTGTGCAGTAAGTTTTCATTTAGGCGAGTTTTACTATCAAATTTAAGATTTTTAGGGATGTTATTCCCTTTCTTTCTCTGTCCTTACTCTTACTCCAGTGACTAATGCACTATCCTGCTAACACATATAAAAACAATTACTTTATTTATTTATTTGTTTTTATCCAGCTTGTTGCTGATCATCACACCCATTTGATAATGAAAATAGCTCATTGTGGTAGGTGTAGCTAGAAACAGGATGAATCACTGTCTTTGTCTTCTGATTGAAATCAGAAACATTGTATCATAAAGAGACAAAAATTCTGGTCTGAGTCTTCGATTTGCCATTGAGCATATACATGATCTTTGTCAAACAAGTGACCATTTTTGAACTTGCATCCTTAGTTGTCATTGAAAGTCATGCTTAGTCAATCATTTCTTCTTCCTTCTAATTCAGAAATTCTATTAATCTAGGAGTAAATGCAGTACCATACTTCAGAAGTTGTTGTATGGTTAAGAATTCACACAAGTAATTATATGTCAAATATACTATGTCAAACATCCACATTTACCTTATCTATGTTGGATCTGCTTAATACATTTGAATTCTTTGTGGTCATATTTAATATTTCTTAGTATTAAAATCAAGTCACAGTGGAGAATGGAGAGATGGCGCAGAGGTTGTGAGCACTGACTGCTCTTCCAGAGGTCATGAGTTCAGTTCCTAGCAGCCATATGTTGACTCACAACCACTGATAATGAGATCTGGTTCCCTCTTCCTGTGTGCAGGCAAAAATGCAAGTAGAACACTGTATACCTCAAGCCACAATTTTTGCCCTAAGTCTTGCTTAGATGATAACTTTTATTCCTAAATTATTACAAGTCTTAACTCATTCTCCTGGAACAATAGCAACACTTACCATATCTAGAAACAAGAATAGGAAAGAGAACATGCCTATTAAGTCATAAACATCCATGGATATACAATATCAATTTGAAATCCAGTTCAGTTGCTTTAATTCTTTTATCAAGCTGTGTATTGCTTTTTCTCTGGCCAAACACTATGGCTGAGATGTTTAAATATATTAGAAATATTAATTCCTTCATTTCAATTCTCACAGTACTGAATGCATGGCCCTGAGGCTACAGAAGATAGGCTCCCATAATGATAAATACCTTTGATGCATGAGTTGACTAATGTATTCCATAGTGCAAATCTTCATTTGTGCTTATATGGTAATGACATAGAAGATGCCAGAAACTCAAAGATATCTACCTTGGGCTGTCTTTTCTCTGTGGATTTCTACTGGAGATGCTTATAAAAACTACTCCCATATGTACACATACTATCCATTCAAGTCATGAAAGACCAATGAACCACACAATACAACATCTCTGAACAGCAGATGGAAAGTATAATTAGCCCCTGAAATAGTCTCTTACCTTTAACAATGCAGATCTACGACAAGGTATTATTTATCAAAAAATGTTGACCAACATAAGATAAAGCTTAATGAACCTCTGACTCCACCTAAACCTTAGCTACACTCTAAGTATTAAGACAGTGTGCTAACCTTTGGTCATGCACAAATAAATCATGCTATCTGTTATTTTCCATACATTTAGAATTACTAAGGAATGCTGTGAGCAAGAAAATAATCTTCCACAGGAAAGATCACGCCAATTGACGTATTCAAGACCAAATGATTAGAACTTAAAATATAGATGCATGCATGATTAGAAAGATTGAGCATGTTGTAGTTATGATTGTCTGTGTATGTGTGTGCAATTAATGAAACAAGAGGCTATGAATTTGAAAGAACAAAGAGGAGTGTATGGGAGCATTTATATATACATACACATGTGTGTGTGTGTCTGAGTAGGCAGCGTATGTGATTCGGTCAAACTATACAAGATATCCACAGGGAAAATTCTTTGGTAAAGAATTGAAGGGACACATTCTGTTGTGTTTGGGAAACAGAAAAATATTAAAAGATGCTAGTTTTAGTGACGAATTTAGAAATGTTCGTAAGTAGGAGAAAGTAGAGTAAACATGTCGGCATTGAAGGACAACATCAGGAAGCACACTAGGTTACTGATTATGTCGAGGCTCAGCCAGGAGAATATTGAAAGCTGTTTAGAATATAAGATAGAAGAGATTTAGGACTATGGGTTTCATTTAGGCTATCAGTATGCAAATGGATTAGAAATGAAATCAAAATAACCTTAGACAGGGGTTGCAGGGATAAAGGAAAGAAGATTCCTAAAGCATACCACGAAAACTCTTGCTCCCTAGCTCCTGGAAGCAAAGAAATCAGCACCTTCTGTGATAAATAAGACTGGAATAGAGTACAAGTGTGCAAGGGGAGCCATTGAATGCATTGATCATAGTCGTGAACAAAACCTCATGGGGGTTCAGAAAGGAGCCCCAGGGTGACAGATGAGACCCTCAAGATGAGACCCTCAAGATGAGACCCTCAAGATGAGACCCTCAAGGCTCTGGGTGTAGCCTGGCCTTTATGCTTGGCCTTCACTCTCCACCTGTAATAAAATATAATCTTCAGTGTAATCTATGGCAAATTGTAACTGCTCTCTCAAAAGGGACCCTGATCAAATCTTATGAAAAGTCAAAATCAAGCCAGAACACTAAATTAAAATAAAATTTGCCATTAAATGGATAACTTCCATTTGTTCTTTCTTTTCCCCCAGTGCTGGCAATGAAGATGTAGGGACCAAAATGTGGAACCATTAATCCCCCAGTGGTAAAAGTTTTATACTGTCCCTTCCATTGTGAATTCAGAGACAGCAGCTAGCTGATGACAGTGGTAAATGCTAAATATTCCCCACAGGGGTTCAGATCTGATGCTCTCTTTTGGACTGGTGAAGCCTCATTGTAAATTATCTGAAAAACCTTCACACAATAGGGCTCAATAGCCAAAACCAAACAAATTCAAATAAAACCAAAACAAGGAATTCCTTTCCTGATATCTTCCCTCTGTTCAAGAGCGATATAAATCTGGGTTGTAATACTTCTCTTTCATTCAGAATAAGTTTTGAGAGTGAAGAGATAATGAGGATTTAGACACAAGGTTCATTCAAGGGCTTGGGTGCTTTTGGAGAAGGTGCCTGATCTGAAGGGAGAACAGGATGGTAAGGCTAGTTGGAGGGGAGACTCTGGCAAAGTAGGAGGTAGGTAGCAAAAACCTTGTTTCATAACAAAAAAGAAAAAAAAATTGAAAGAAGCACTCCCGTCCTAGGATTCCTTCTGCCACCTTGATCAACAAACCAGTAATAACTCCACATATGCTACTGCCAACAAGAAATCTGATTAGAGACGAGTTGGGCCTGATGGAAACCTTTTCGTCGCCTACCTCAGGAATTCTGTAGGTCTCTATGTGCACAGCAAAGAAATAAACACTTTCTGCATATGGAAGAGCAAGCTCATCCTGGAGACTTGCATCTGAGGTCAGGGAGCAAGTCCTGCCTCTCGGGGCAAGATCAATAAATAAGGCAGAGTACTAAGTAGTCAGTCAGATTCACAGCCATGAGTCTTGGAAGGAGAAAAGTCGAATCAGAGGGAATTCATATATAACCATGCGCCAAGGAGATGTTTCAGGTGAGATAATTTAAGTGCAATCTAGGCTGAAAGACCCAGGATCTGAACTCACACGTGACACCATTGTTCCATGATGCCTGTGTGTAAAACAGGGTACGATGCCAAGGTAAAAATAAACTCAAGAGAAACATTAGTATTGTGAGCTGAGTGGGACTGAACAACAGCATGTAGCAAGAAATTATTCAGAAATAAGGGAGGGAGACCATCAAACAAGGAAGAAATATGAAAAACATAGACACATGCAGTTGTCCGGGTCTTACAAGCTTCTGAAGTTTCCTCATGGTATAAAGAATGCCCACCACAGCAGGGCTGTAATTATGTAGTTCCAACCTTCCTTTCATATTTTTTGTTCCATCTATAATGCCCTCAAAGAATCTCATCACTATACCAAAACCACAGTTCCCGCAAACACTTAAATTTTTACTGAAGACAAATTGTTTTTGGGCTCAAGACAGTTTTCTACCCTCTTTTTCAGAATTCATCAGCCATTGGCAGACACCTTTTAAATATGGCAAATGCTTTGGCTAAGCTATTTTCTAGTTATGGTAATAATCTTGTTCTTTATTAACATGTTTCTATAACACTTTGTGGTCAAACCTCTTACTTTCATACAATTTAGTAGGCAAAGGACATCAAAATTGTGTATCCAAAGAAGAAAACGATAAACTCATGGTTGTCTTGTATTGCAGTATTAAGACGACTTATAATCTGTAGTCTGTCTATGGAATTTAAACACTTAGTTTATATATTACTTCTTTTAAACTTCTATAAATCCAAAATTAAATGATAAACTTAACAGTAGCCATCTTTTGAATAGATTTTTATGAAAGTTTTGCTTTTCTTTTTGTAATTTTTTTATTTAAAAGTTTTTTTCATTTTTACATACCAACAGAGTTTTCCCTCCCTCCACTACCCCCATTACCACTACCTCCCCCCAATCCACCCCATATTTCTCAAAAAGAGTAAGGCCTCCCACAGGGAGTCCACAAAGTCTAGCATATCACATTAAGGGAGGACCAAGCTCCTCCCCTCTGTATCTAATCTGAGCAAGGTATCCCTCCGTAGGGAATGGGTTCCAAAAAGCCAGTTCATGCACTGGACATAAATTCTGGTCCCACTGTCAGTGGCCCCACATACTGCCCAAGCCACAGAACTGTCACCCACGTTTAGAGGGCCTAGTTCAGTTCTAAGCAGGTTCCCCAGCTATCAGCCTATATTCAGTGAGCTCCCACTAGTTTTCGTCAGCTATCTCTGTGCGTTTCTCCATCACGATCTTGACTCCATTTGCTCATATCCCTTCTCCCTCTTTTCCACTGGAGGAAGCCTAGTGCTTATCTGTGGGTCTCTGCATCTGCTTCCATCATGAAGGTCACAGCATAAAGAGGGAAATACCACATTAGTTCTATGATAACAAATAACGTGATTATTAATATGATTACAGGGGAAGGCCCGTTCAGGCACCTTTTCCACTATTGTTAGGTGGTTTAGGTGAAGACATCCTTGTGTATTCCTGGGAGTTTCCCTGGCACCAGATTTCTCTCTAACACTATAATGAGTCCCTCTATCAAGATATCTCTTGCCTTGCTCTCCCTCTCTGTACCTCCCCTAACTCAACCCTCCTGTTCACTCAAGTACTCCTCTCCTCTAGCTCTCACACAGACCTTCATGTTTCAATCCAAGTTCTCAATTTGCTCATGAGATCTTATCTACTTCTCTTTCCCCAGGGCATCCATGCATGTCTCTCTTAGTCTCTTCCTTGTTACCTAGGATTGTGGATTGTGGTCTGGTTATCCTTTTCTTTACATCTAATATCCAGTTATGAGTGAGTATATACCTTGCTTGTCTTTCTGGGCCTGGGGTACCTCACTGAGGATGTTTTTTTCTAGTTCCATCCACTTGCCTACAATTTTCAAAATGTCATTGTTTTTAACTGCTGAGTAATACTCCATTGTGTAAATAAATGTACTACATTTTCTTAACTATTTTTCAGGTGAGGGGCACCAAGGTTGTTTTCAGGTGCTAGTTTTATGAATAATATTGCTATGTACATTGTTGAGCAAATGTCCTTGTGGTACATTGTGTATCCTTTGGGTATATGTTCAAGAGTGGTATTACTGGATCTTGAGGCAGATTGATTACCAATTTTCTGAGACACTGCCATACTGTTTTCCAAAGTGGCACTTTGGAAAGTGTATAAGTTTTGCACCCTGACCAGGATCCTCTCCAGCATAAGCTGTCATCAGTGTTTTTGATCTTATCCATTCTGACAAGTATAAGATGATATCTCAGAGTCATTTTGATTTGCATTTCCATTATGGCTAAGGATGTTGAGTAATTTTTAAAAATGTCTTTCAGACATTTGAGCTTCTTCTGTGAGAAATCTCTGTTTAGATCTGTGCCCCATGTTTTTTTTAAATTGGATTATTTGGTATTTTGGTATCTACTTTCTTGAGCTCTTTATACATATTGGAGATTAGTTCTCTGTCAGATGTGGAGTTGGTGAAGATCTTTTCCCATTATGTAGGGTGTCATTTTGTTTTATTGACCATATCCTTTGTTTTACAGAAGTTTCTCAGTTTCAGGAGGTTTCATATATTAATTGTTGCTCTCAGTGTCTGTACTACTGGGGTTATATTTAGGAAGTGGTCTCTTTTGCCAATGCATTTAAGGCTATGTCCCACTTTTGTTTTCTATAAGTTTCAGTGTAAAACAGATTTATGTTGAGGTCTTTGATCCACTTAAACTTGAGTTTTGTGAATGGAGGTATATAGGGATCTATTTGCATTCTTCTACAGGTAGACATTCAGTTATGCCACCACTATTTGTTGAAGATGCTTTCCTTTTTCCATTGTACAATTTTGGCTTCTTTGTCCAAAAATCAGGCGTTCATACGTGTGTAGATTAATGTTGGGGTCTTTGATTCAATTCCATTGAACCTCTTATCTACTTTTATACCAATGCAAAATTGTTTTTAATACTATAGCTCTATAGAAAAGCTTGAAATAAGGAGTGGTGATGTCTCCAGAGGTTCCTGTATTGTACAGGATTGTTTGGGCTATTCTGGGTTTTTTTTTTGTTTTTCCATATATAGTTGAATATTATTCTGTCAAGGTCTGTGAAGAATTGTGTTGGTATTTTGACGGAAATTGCATTGAATCTGTAGATTGCTTTTGGTAGGATTGCCATTTTTTCTATGCTGATCCTACCTATCCAACAGCATAGGAGAGCTTTCCGTCTTTTGATATCTTCTTCAGTGTGTTTCTTCAGTAATTTAAAAGTTCTTGTTATACAGGTCTTTCACTTGTTTGGTTAGGGATACTTGAAGATATTTTATGTTATTTGTGGCTATTATAAAGAGTGATGTTTCCCTGATTCCTTTTTAGCCCATTTATCATTTGTGTATAAGAAGGCTACTCAAAGTTCTAGCTAGAGCAATAAGACAACAAAAGAAGATCAAGGGGATACAAACGGGAAAGGAAGAAGTCAAACTTTGCTGCTTGCAGATGATATGATAGTATGCATAAGTCACCCCAACAATTCTACCAGGGAACTCCTACAGTTAATAAACACTTTCAGCAATGTGGCAGGATACAAGACTGACTAAAAAAAAAAAAATCAGTAGCCCTCCTACACACAAATGGCCCTTTTTCATAGAGTGAAACACAATTCCCTGATGAAATATCTGTTCAAAAAACATCATTAGAGCACAAGTCGGCTATAGTTCTGAGGGAAGAATCCCTTGCTTGCAGATGGTGTGCCAAAGTGCTGATGTCTGACTTGTTCCTTGAGGTGAATTACTTCTTGAGTATAACTCTCTAGACTGAATTCTACCTTTTATTCTTGCTATGTTGTTTCCATGTCATTTACTAGGGGCATCACACTCAATCTAGCTTTCCTTGCAATCTGATTTCAGTATTGCTTCTGTGGTCAGCAGAGTTGAACATTGGTGTAGGAAGAGATGAGAGAAGATGATAATCCCAAAGGTCTGTGAGTAGTACATCCTGAGTGCCTGAGTGTATCAGAGGCCCCTGTGATGCCCAACACATCTCTAAATAGCTTTAATACAGATATAGGTGTCTCTCAAGGCTTCATGTGTTGAAAATAAGTGGATGGAGTGGGGTATTTAACAATTGTGAAGATGGTTTGACAATGATGATTTAAATTAGTACCTTTGGGAATTAGGGTTTTTCTTTCTTTCTTTCTTTTTATTTTTTTGTCTGTGAGGTCCTTGGAACCCAGCAAGAAAACCTGCTCCTGTGCTAGGGGATCAGAGGTCCTTGGAGCCTGGCAAGAGGCCCTACTCCTGTGCTGAGGGGATCCGGATAGCCCACATTTTTGTCTGCAAATGTCCTTGGAACCTGGTAAGAAACAATGCTCCTGTGTTGGAGAGGGAATCTTAAGAGGCCTCCTTTTTGTCTGCAAGGTCCTTGGAGCCCCTCAAGAGGCCGTGTTCCCATGCTGAGAGGATCCAGAGAGGAAGAGATGGGAAGGTGCCAATGCAAGAATTCCTCCAGCATCCTGAACAGCAACATGATAACACCAGAATCCAGCACACATGCAACAGGAAGATTTGAATATCCTAACCCAGAAGAAGTAGAAGAAATCGACTTTAAACATAACCTTATGAAAATGGTAGAGACCCTTAAATAGGAAGTGAAAAACTCCCTTAAAGAAACGGGAGAGAAGACAAACAAAAAGTTAGAAGAAATTAATAAATCACCCAAGAAAACCAAGAAAAAGCAATCAAACAGGTAAAGAAAATAGTTCTACACTAAAAGACCGAAATGGAGGCTATAAAGAAAACACAAACTGAGGGATAGCTGGATATAGAAAATCTGGGTAAACAAACAGGAACTCCAGAGACAAGTATAACCAACAGAATATAAGAGATAGAAGAAAGAATCTCAGACGCTGAAGATACTATAGAGGAAATAAACTCATTGATTAAAGAAAACAACAAATCCAACAAATTCTTAAACAAAACATCCAGGAAATCTGGGACACCATGAAAAGACCAAACCTAAGAATAATAGGGATAGAAGAAGGAGAAGAATTCCAGCTCAAAGGCCCAGAAAATATATTCAAAAAATTATAGAAGAAAACTTTCCCAACCTAAAGAAGGCTATTCCAATGAAGGTACAAGAAGCTTACAGAACACCAAATAGACTGTATCAAAAAAAATCCCCTCACAATATAGTAATCAAAGCACAAAACATATAGAATAAAGAAAGAATATTAAGAGCTGCAAAAGAAAAACGTCAAGTAACATCTAAAGGTAAACTTATCAGAATTACACCTGACTTCTCAGTGGAAACCATGACAGCCTGAAGGTCTTGGATAGATGTGCTACAGACACTAAGAGACCATGGATGCAAGCCCAGACTAGTGTACCAAGCAAAGCTTTCTTTCACCATCGATGGTGAAAACAAGATATTCCATGACAAAAACAGATTTAAACAATATGTATTCACAAACCGAGCCTTACAGAAAGTATTAGAAGAAAAACCTCAACCCAAGGAAGCCAACAACACCCACAATAGCACAGACATCTGACATCCCTCCACCAACACAACTCAAAGAAGGGAAATACACAAACACCACCACCAAAAAAGATAACTGGAGTTAACAACCACTGGTCATTAATATCAATGGACTCAATTCACCTATAAAAAGGCACAGGTTAAGAGAATGGATATGAAAATAGGAAATTCACAGAATCATTAGGTCTTACTACAAAAGCCTGTATGCCACAAAATTGGAAAATGGAAAAGAAATCGACATTTTTTAGATAAATACCATATAACAAAATTATAGCAAGACCAGGTGAACAATTTATATAGACCTATAAGTCGAAAGGAAATAGAAGCTGTCATCGAAAACCTCCCAACCAAATATAGCTCGGGACCAGATGGTTTTAGTGCAGAATTCTACCAGAACTTCCAAGAAGAGCTAATACCTATACTCCTTAATGTGTTTCACATAATATAAACAGAAGAGTCATTGCCAAACTATTTTTATGAAGCTACAGTTACCCTGAAAACAAAACCACACAAAGACTCAACCAAGAATGAGAATTACAGACCAGTCTCACTCATGAACATCTATGCAAAAATTCTCAATGAAATACTGGCAAACCAAATCCAAGAACACATCAAAAAAATCATCTATTATGATCAGGTAGGCTTCATCCCAGAGCTGCAGGGCTGGTTCAACATACAGAAATCTATCAATGTAATCCATCATATAAATAAACTGAAAGAAAAAAATATGATTATTTCATTAGATGCTAAAAAAGCATTTGACCAAATTCAACATCCTTTATGATAAAGGTCTTGGAGAGTTTACGGATACAAGGATAATATCTAAATATATTAAAAGCAATATACAGCAAGCAAACAGCTAACATCAAATTAAATGGAGAGAAACTCAAAGCGATTCCACTAAAATCAGGAACAAGAAAAGACTGTCCACTCTCTCCATATCTCTTCAATATAGTGCTTGAAGTTATAGCAATAGCAATAAGACAACATAAGGAGATCATGGGGATTCAAATTGGAAAGGAAGAAGTCAAACTTTCGTTATTTGCAGATGATATAATAGTGTACATAAGTGACCCCAAAATCTCTACCAAAGAACTCCTACAGTGATAAATACCTTCAGTGATGTGGCAGGATACAAGTTCAACTCAAAAAAATCAGTAGCCCTCCAATACACAAAGAATAAAGAAGCAGAGAGGGAAATCAGAGAAACATCACGTTTCATGATAGCCACAAATAGCATAAAATATCTTGAGGTAACACTAATCAAGGAAGTGAAAGATCTATTTGACAAGAACTTTAAAGCTTTGAAGAAAGAAATTGAAGAGGATACCAAAAAATGGAAGGTTTTCCCATGCTCTTGGATTGGTAGGATCAACATAGTAAAAATGGCAATTCTACCAAAGACAATCTATAGATTCAATGCAATCCCCATGAAAATCCCAATAAAATTCTTCACAGACCTTGACAGAACAATAAACAACCTTATATGCAAAAACAAAAAACCCAGGATAGCCAAAACAATCCTCTACAATAAAGGAACTTCTAGAGGCATAACCATCTTGGACATCAAACTCTATTGTAGAGCTACAGTAATGAAAACAGCTCGGTACTGGCATAAAAACAGAGACATTGACCAGTGGAATCGAATCAAAGACCTGGATATTAATCCATACACCTATGAACACCCAATTTTTGACAAAGAAGCTAAAATTATTCAATGGAAGAAAGAAAGCATCTTTAGCAAATGATGCTGGCAGAACTGGATGTCAACCTGTAGAAGAATAAAAACAGATCCATACCTATCACCATGCACAAAACTCAAGTCCAAATGGATTAAAGACCTCAATATAAATCTGACCACACTGAACATTATAGAAGAATAAGTGGGAAGTAGCCTGCAATAATGGGCACAGGAGACCACTTCCTACATATAACCCCATTAGCACAGACAATAAGAGCAACAATGAATAAATGGGACCTCCTGAAACTGAGAAGCTTCTGTAAAGCAAAGGACACTGTCATTAAGACAAAAAAGGCAACCTACTGAATGGGAGAAGATCTTCACCAACCCCACATCAGACAAAGGTCTGATTTCCAAAATATATAAAGAACTCAAGAAACTAGACATTAAAATTCTAAATAACCCAATTAAAAAATGGGGCACTGAACTGAACAGAGAATTCTCAACAGAAGAATTTCAAATGGCCAAAAGATACTTCAGGAGATGTTCAACTTCCTTAGCTATCAGGAAAATGCAAATTAAAACAACTCTGAGATACCATCTTACACCTGTCAAAATGGCTAAAATCAAAAACACCAATGATAACCTATGTTGGAGAGGATGTGGAGTAAGAGGAACACTCATACTTTGCTGGTGGGAATGCAAACTTGTGCAAGCACTTTGGAAATCAGTGTGGTGGTTTCTCAGAAAATTGGGAGTCAACCTACCTCAGGATCCAGCAATACCACTCTTGGGAATATACTCAAGAGATGCCCAATCATACTACAAAAGCATTTGTCCAACTATGTTCACAGCAGCATTATTTGTAATAGCTAGAACCTGGAAACAACCTAGATGCCCTTCAATGGAAGAATGGATAAAGAAAGTGTTGCACATCTACACATTAGACTACTACTTAGCTGTAAAAACCAAGACATCTTGAATTTTGCATGCAAATTGATGGAAATAAAACACTATCCTGAGTGAAATAACCCAGACCCAAAAATATGAATATTGTATGTACTCACTCATTACTGGAATCTAGCCATAAACAAAGGACATTGATCCTATAATTTGTGATCCTAGAAAAGGTAAGTAATAAGGTACACCCAAAGAAAAATATATAGAGATCCTCCTGGAAATTGGAAGCAGACAAGATCACCAGACAAACTTTGGAAGCATGGGGGTGGGGTGGGGGAACGGGAGAGGGAGAAAGAGAGGGATGAAGGGAACGGTTGGGGAGAGCTCAGGGAGTGGGGTGGTTGAGATGGAGGAAGGATTGATATGGGCACATGGAAGAAGATATATTAGTTAAGGGAGCGAAATTTGGGGTTGGCAAGAGGCTTGACTCTAGAGGGGCTCCCAGGTGTCCAAGGGGATGTCTCCAGCTGGGACCCTGGGCAGTGGTGGAGAGGGTGCCTGAACTGGCCTTGTCCCGTAGTCAGACTGATGACTATCTTGAATATCACCATAGAACCTTCATCTGGCGACAGATGGAGATAGAGACAGAGACCCACATTGGAGCACTGGACTGAGCTCCCAAGGTCAAGTTGAAGAGCAGAAGGAGGGAGAATATGAGCAAGGAAGTCAGGACTGTGAGGGGTTGGTCCACCCATTGAGACAGTGTGCCTGGTCAAATGGAAGCTCACCAAAGCCAGGTGGACTGGGACTGAACTAGCATGGGATCAAACTGGACCCTCTGAATGTGGCTGACAATGGGGGCAGACTGAGAAACCAATGCTAATGGCACTGGGATTTGTTTCTACTGCATGTACTGGCTTTTTGGGATCCTAGTCCATTTGGATGTATAACTTCCTAAGCCTGGATGGATGGGGGAGGGCCTTAGACTTCCCACAGGGCAGGGTACCCTGCCCTCTCTTAGGACTGGAGGGGGAGGGGAAGGGGGAGAGTGGGAAGAAAATAGGAGGAGGGGAGGAAGTGGAAATTTTGAATGGTATTATTCATAAAGCAATAAAAATAAATAAGAAAAAAAAGAATTACATGCATTCATTTGATTGGAGACACCATGATTCAATACATGGATTTATAAGAAGAGGAAGAGTGACCAGTAGAGTCTCACAAATGAGCAACAGTGTCATGTTCTGCATCTGGAGACTGCCAGCCCAGAGACAATCATCACTAAATGTGTTCCTTAGCTACTGCATCTCCACCTCTGTGAGTTTTTAAAATTTCAACATACCCAAACAATTTTAGTGTTATTGGTCATAGAAAATGCACTGAGAGTTTTGGGTTGAAACAAAAACAGAAAGTATCAGAGCCTCCTTTGTCATGCAATGTCTGTCAAGCATCCTCTACTAGAAGAGGTTAATGTTGTGCTACTGAAAAGGAGAAATGGTGTTTTCAAGAATCCAGTCACCCATGGGTAACCTAGCACAGGGTCAGTTTGTAGCAGAGAAGTAATGCATGGACAAGTGGAGCAGCTTTACAAAGAAGGGCAGAACCAGTCTTCCTTCCATAGACAGCAGGTGTTCTATGTGACGGCGCATATTGGTAGAACTGCAATATCAAAGGGCATTTAAAGCACATTTGTACAGACATCTGGCCAACTGGGAAGGCAGGGAGGGAGAGTGAGATTTGGATTCAATAGCTATTTCTAACCCTTAAATTAATAATGATTCAGTTAACATGATCTTTTAAGAGTCCAGGCTTATATATTAGATGATTTCATTTATGTAAGAGGTATATGTAAAGTAAAATATATTGCATCACTTATTCATACAAATTTATTATGTACAGTACAAAATTAATATAACACAGCACTTATGATTCTGAAAATTAAAGCAAAAAGTTCAAAGCAGTTTTTCCAAAAAGGAGCCTGCCCTAGAATTTTGGAGGTCTTGGAGGCTCAGGGCAGGGGAGATCTTTCTCTCCAAAGATTGCCTGTACTGAAAGAATGATAGTGGGACTGTGAGGAAAATCTCAAATTTTATTAAGTCATTTCTGATATGTGTCCAATGAGAAAGTAAATATTCACATTTTTGACTATTTACTCATAATGCTTCACTCTTTTTTGAGGGAAAAACTGAGTCAAAATGCTTGTCTTGAGCATTTTGTATTTCAGGTAGAGTAACCTTAGAGTTTCAGGTGACTAGAGACTGTGGTTGATAGTAGGAGTTTTTTTTTTTTTTTACTTTCTCCAAATTTCTCTTATCTAAGAAAACTTTAAAATAGGCAATTAGAATCATAATTTTGTCAAGACTGCACAGCTGTAGAATTGGGTGGTAATTGGAGATACCCCTCATTGTCTAAAGGTAAGCAACTTATGTCTCAGACTGGGGAAAACCATATGATATTGTCACTAATTCTATATTCAAAAAAACAGGGGATAGTATCTCTCGATGGATATTAGTTTACTACACAGAATTTACTTACCTTTGACACATTTAGCAGCCCTCTGCTTCCTACTAGTTTCATAGAGTCATTCAGTGGAGATAGTAGGTAGGAAGAGCAAGGGCTATAAGGCATGCAATTAACTATGTGCAAATCATGATTGGATTTCAATTGCAGGAAAGCATTGAAACCTCTCTGAGAAGTGACCTGGTTGATAGGCAGAAGCTGTCACCCAACCACTTTAGTGGGAAGAGTATAATAAAAGAATTCCTAAATTTTATTTGTAAACCTTACAGTTTCATGTTTCATATGAATACAGAGATTGATATGGATCTTTGTGCATGTCAAAAATCAATAATTTGTAAGAAGAGTTTCAACACATGTATGAATAAGGACTATAGCATAGGATTGAATTGTCATATGTCTGACTTTGTTTATAAGAGAAAACATTAGAATGTCTAGAGTTTTGTGTAAAAGCACAGAGTACTAGGAAGAGTCTCGGGTCACAAGTATTGGTTTCAAGTAAGAATGAAGGCCATTGGGTGCCCTTCCTTTAAGGATATCTCTACTGATAGGAGACAAAGATGAAGTTAAGACAGCTCCAGACGCCCCCCCCCCCGCCCAAAAATAGACAGCTCCAGACAATCACCAAGTAGAAGCAGAACAAGGACTCCTTTCCCTTTACTCGGAAATGGTTCAAAACAAGTTACATGGGAAACTGTGTTCCGTAGTTCTCCCTACTGCCTATCATTTTGAAATGTATGGGGGTGGAAGAGTTCAGATTAAGTCTGAGCACTGCTTCCACAGAGGCAATCTGGGGTGGGAGGATTGGGCTGGCCACAGTCACCATACCAATGGAGACATAAGACAGTCTGACCAGGAGAAAGCTGAAGACATGGATTTTTAGTGGGATAACAGTTTGAAACCTTTAATGAAAAAACAATTTTACAACCTGAAAGTGATCTAAGGTTTAAACTAAACCTATAAAATCTGTCTGAGGTGTTAGGAAGAGATGTATTTGAGACAGAATTTAGTTTAAATCAGTGACAGGGGAGAAAAAAACATTTCTGTTTTCTCTCCTCTGAGTTGAAGCATCTTAATAGGCTTGTTATAGCAGCATGGCTGGGAAGACAAGCGAAACAGCGATCAACACAAAGTGCAGAACCAAAGCAGAGGCACTTACAGAAGACTGAACGTGTGGGAGGGATTAGCAGGGAAGGGTGGATGTATAATCCGTAAACTAGTAACACACCTATGGTGAGTTCATATGTATGAAAACTGAAATAGCATTTTGGACATAGCTACAGACTCTTTTCATTGCTTCTTGGTAGGATACAGTAAACAAATGAGCCATCATCTCCAGTCCCTTCTGCGATCACAGTCAGCCACCAAGTGAGGCTCTTGCCTTCTACAGCATATTCAAAGTGGACAGCAAGCAAGCTGAAAGCCTTCACTGCTCTTCCATGAAGCAACAGCAGAAAAGTGACTGGTTAGGCTCAGCTCAGGGGACAAAATCTTTTCCTGAAAGCACCGGGAGGAGGACCAACCATTTTCTGAACTTCCTTGAAATGAAGGATGGTTAGCTTGAGAACTTAGACCTCTACTTATGGTGTAGATCTACTGTATGATGTCTTCTAATGGGCTTCCCCTTCTCATTAGCTTCACAGAGTGCTCATCCAGTCTCCGTACACAGTCCCCATGGTTGGACTCTAAGGACAGGCAAACCTTAGAGGCCCCTGACACTACTGATGAGGAACTGTTGTCTGAGATCCATCTAGCACTGAGCACAAGTTGCTGTAGACATCACAGCCTTTCTCTATCAGCATCCTTCTTACTCTTTCCAATCGAAACTATCCTAGCTAGCACAAAATTTTAATGTTCTATTTAAAAAATAAGACTACCAAGGATTGAAAAGTCATAAGCGTTAAAGCAAACAACTAATTCAAAAATCCCATGTATGAATGAAGAGTGTCATGGTGAGTGGTGGAATTGGATGTTTTGCCAATTTCCTTAGGACCAACTCCCAGCCTTTATCTGCTATTCTGATGTGCTTGAAAGATACACCTATTTTATGGTTTATATAGGAATAATGACTCTTCTTAACTTGAAAAGCAATGTTTCAAGAGCCCATTGCCTGCTCCACATCATGAGGCACCCATGCCCACTTCTGTCTTCTGTCACTGTTTGTTATTTATTTGTGTAGGAAGGACAGGCAGAATACTATAAGAGAAGCTATGGTGTAAGCTGTGGAGCTGTTTTGCAGCGCACAACGCCTGTCTGTGCTCTATGCGCTACCATATAGTTCGCGAGCTTCGGGCAAGGGCCTGGAGGGTGAAACACACAAAGACACACAGAGACAGCACAGACATAGAGACAGAGTCACAGACCTCTAGTGACTGGTAAGAAGCCCTTTATTCAATAGCACCATGGAGGCTTATATACCCAACAGTCAGGTGGGCCAACAGGTGAAAACCTTATCCTCTGATCCTCAAGGCAAGGCAACATGTGCTCATGAAGCAGAGCTGGTAAACAATTTTGACACAGCTCTCAGTAACTCAAATCAGAAGGAAAGGAAAGATCTCTAACAGGAAAGAGCAGCTGGAGGCCAGGACTCCAAATGGTCCCAACACTGTTTGCTTATGTTAGTATCTGCTATGCCACTAAGGTAAACTGGACATTGGTATGCACTTCTGTTTTGCTTTAATGGGTTTATATGTACATCAATGTACTTTATTTGGTAAAGGCAAAGCAAGTCAGAAAATATTATATTGCTCTGGAGCCAATGTTTAACTCAGTCTTGGGATGCTCCACCACTGAGATTGACCCTGCTCTCCTTTCTTTAAGGAAACTGATACTAATTCAACCTTCAAGGACGAATGACCAAAATCTTTAGGAGCCTCTTCTTTGTTAGATGGCCATATAAACACAGTAATGAGGATGAAAGGGACTACTCATCTCAAGACAAGGCAAAATTTCTTGTGTTATTGAGATAAATGACTGAACAAGATTCCCTTATGCCTAGATTAAACCACTACATACAGTAAAATTATCTTTTCAGTGTGTAGCATGATATAAAATATTCAGCTATTATGAAAAATAAACTAAAACATTTTAACAAATACATAGACATGCTGCCTGTCACCCAAATATAGGCAATGTGTGCCTCAGTCAGTACAACATGCACAGAAGACTATACAACTTAATGCTGAAGATTCAGACATATAATAGATCAAACATTTGGGTTATACACACATACTTTTTCTTTCTTCGTGTAATTATATTTTCTCACCCTCTTTATTCCTCTCACCCCTTCTTCTCTGATTTTACCCATTATGACCTTCATCTTCTGTGCTGTTGTTATAACTTTGAACACCTTGTATAATCTTCACACAGTTCTTTCTTATTTTGGCTATGGATTATCATTTATGAAACTTCCTTTTCATCTTGCATTTCTATCTTAATAATTTTCACAGGGTTGGCTGATGTTATATATATGGTGTTTCTTTGCATTCATTTTAATTTTGCATAACATTTAAGATGTTTGTGATTTATCTATTCTGTTCATTATTATAATTTTCATGTGTACTGATTAATATGCCTCAAGTGCATTATTTTCCTCAGCTAACTTGCTCCATGTGAGAAGCTTCAACATTCCTTTATCTATCATGTAAAAGATGGGTATTTCTGTTGTTTCTAAGATTTTAAATTGGAATTTACAAGCAATGATGTGATAGATCACATATCTCTTTAGACTGAGTGGTCCATATTCATTCTTCACTGCTAAATGGAAATTAATTCTTTATTTCTCATTACATTTTATAAATGAGCTGCTTAAGGTTAGAAAAAGAGGACCTTGGCATCTGATGAGCCAGTAACTTGTATTATTAAGCATTATTTCAATTGAGATGAAAAACATGACTATTTTTTATGATTTTACATCTCCACTATTAGGAAACTTGTTGGCATTTTATAATGCCTTTCTATCAGAAATGCAGTATTAGAATGAACAAGTCAGTTCATTGGGACTGTCTCTTTCTGACTCAATATGCTACTAAAATCAATGCCATTTATATCAACCACCAATTAGGAAATGCAATTGGAAAGGTTGATATCCAAAACATGTTAAAGAATGTGCTTCCATGTTTTATAGTTTCCACAATTGGGGAGCTTACAGTTAACAGCTTCCTGTAACCCTGGTGTGCCAAAAGGCTATTATTGCAGAAAGTGTGTGGAGATTGTCATGCATTTGTTTAGTTTTCATTTCTGGTGGCATGGAAGAAATATCTATAATTACTAAAAGTTTTTATCAATATTTTATGCAAAATAATTTCATTTGGAATTTTTGGCACATGCTTTCTATCCCAACACTTGTGGAGGCAGTGTTGTCTATATGGAGAGTTTCAGGACAGACCTTGCCCTCTTTTACGAAAAGAAATAAATGAAAAAAGAAAGTATATATATATATATTTATATATATATATATATATATATATATATATATATATATATATAGAGAGAGAGAGAGAGAGAGAGAGAGAGAGAGATGGAAGAAAGTTAGGAAGGAAGGAAGAGAAGAAGGAGGAGGAGAAGAAAAGTAGAAAAACAGAACAATGCAGAGAAGAACAGAAGTGCAGTTATGGGAAACGTTCAGTTCACATCTTCTCGTAGTTCAATACAGCACATCAGTTAACTTAAGTAAGTAATACCAATTACTTTGGTGAAAGGTTTTGAGTAGATACTGGAGGTATTACAAAAATTCTTTTGTGTGTGTGTGTTTGTGTGTGTGTGTGTCTGTCTGTCTGTGTATGTGTGGGTCTGTGTGTATATACAAGTATGCTTCCCCCATGCATGTGGGTTTGAAGGGCAGAGATATTTATCAGTAATCTTTCTCTGTTTGTTTTCACCTTTCTTTTTTTTTTTTTAGGAGATTCTTCTCAAACCTTAAGGTCATGGGTTTGGCTAGACAGACTGGCTGGTATCCTTCTGTACTGGCTCCTACATTAGGTTACAAGCTCCAGCATACCCAGCTTTTATTTGAGTCCTGAGAATCCACACTAAGGTCCTCATATTTTCCTGGCAAGAACTTAATCCATTGAGACAACTCTCCAGCCCTGAAACATTCTTTTCAGTGAACTGAGAATCTCCAAGTCTTGATGATGCAGAAAAAAATAATATAAGGAAAAGCATGGTCACGGAGGCTCCCAATTGCATTGTGATTTATATTCTGAATAAGAAAACACCTTAGCGTAGACTTTCCAGATTGTTCTATCCATTTTTTCATGGACGAGCTTGATATTAATGAGTTGTTGTGTAAATATGTTTCACTTCCATCAGCTCGCAAGATCTGATGAAATCAGAGGTATGCAGTGTTGAAGACTACTGTAAACACAGCTCCACACCCTCTCTTGGATGAATGATTTTCACTGCTATTTGGATTTCTTTTGACCCCCCCAGTATATATTTATTTGAAGATTACAATTCTTATCTTATATTTTCTTCAATAAATTTTCAACATTTTCATAAGTTCATGCATATTTTTAATTATCAGTCACACTTATATTAGATATTTTCTTTGACATTTAAAGATTATATGTTGTAATGACTGACTTATATGAATGGCATTGATTTTTATATACTGAGTCAGAAACAGCTAGCCTTCATTAACTCTCCTTTTAATTCTAATAGTGTGTCTGTTGACTGTCTTGAGTTTTCTGCATAAACAATGATAGTGGCAGTTTTCATTTTTCTCTTTTTCTCTTTATTTGCCTGCTATGTCTACAGTGTCTTAACCTTCTGTTAATAAATAGAATTATTAATCATAGAAAAGATTTATTTTTAATTTAAAGCTAATATTTGTTAAACATTTTGATTGAGTGTTTCTCTTAGAGGTTTATAGGCATTTATCATGAGGAGAAACCTTGTAAAATCTTACTTTTTCAGTCATGGGACTGTTGACTATTATTAGCTTCCTTGCTTCACTTCATGTGATCATTTAACATTTTTCTTGCTTTGATCTACTAAATGCTGAAATTCATTAATAGATTTTCTAATTTTAAAACTTCCTTATGTTCCTCGTACATACTCAAATTGGCATTCATGAGCATATTTGAAAATCTTGCAATATTTAGTTTACTTCTGTGAAAGAGTGTATATTTTAGTACTTAAAAGAATCATCAGCTATGAATTTTTCTTATTTGGTTAGAGTCCTGTTGTTTAATAAAGCTTTAACAATTACTAAACTTTTGTCTTAAATTTCATCAATTTAAAAAGGTGTCATTAAAGCATGTATGCTTTGAAGTGTCTGACTGGAAAAATAACATTTTACAAGATTTCTGGTCACAATGCATACTTATAAAATCTGCAAGAGAAATGCTAATTCAAAAGAAAAACGGTTTAGAGGTAATGTAAAGTCATTACCTGAATTAAAATATATCCACTATTTGTGGACCTTGTATAAATTCTCTCTTTATCCCCTGTTGCCTAAACAAAGCTGACCTGCTTTCTGATATTATAACCTTTCTTGACTTTTTCATATTTTACTTACACACTCACATACAAATGGATTTATTTTATATCTAGCTTCTTTCAGTCAATCCATATATTTCTAGAGGTATCCATGATGTTTCTGTGTCAAAAGTTTATGCTGTCTTATTCTAGAGTGGCTATGACATATTATGGTGCACTAATATTCATTTAATAATTTGGTTTTCAAGGTTAAAAATAATATATATTAGTGTTTGTCTGCATTCATATCTGTGTGCCATATGTGTGCCCAGTGACTCTGGAGACAAGAATGGGCTATTATATCTACTGTAACAGGATATACAGATATTATTAACATCCATAAGATTGCTAGGAATTGAATTACATTCTCCTAATGCAAGATCATTACATTCTCTTAACCTTTGAGCCTTCTTAACCACCCCTCAACCCTCTACTTTTTGTAGAATGTTTCTAGTGTTCCCATGGTTTCTCTTGTGAAGTTTATGTGAACATACAAATAAATGTCTCTGTGCCAAAGCCACTCTCTTTGTAAGTACTTAGGAATGGAATGCCCTGTAGCATGGAGATACATGCCTAAGTTTTCTATAGTGCTAGTGTTAGACCCCAACTCTGGGATGCTAAATCCTTAGGAGGGTCACCCCAAGGAACCACTCACCAGTCCAACTGAGGCAAAAGCAAGAGGAATTTTAATCTTGTCTGCGCAAATGGGCTCCTCAGCCAGGCAAGGGAGAGAAGCCCCGACTAGCCATTACAGGCTACTTTTAAAGGCAAAAACCACATATTCAGGGAGGGGGTACAGTGGGTTGTTTGTCAAATGCAGGGATTGGCTCATTTAAAGGGCATTTACTACCATTGGTTATATCAAAGGCAGGCCGGGCGGTTGCTGGGTCAGGCGAAGGGCAGGGAAACACCTGCAGGCCACTGGAAAACACCTAATGTTCTAGTACACTTGGCAACAGGCAGGGTGGGGGTCATGACTAGTTCACAAAAACATGTTTTCTCTAGTTCACAAAAACATGTTTTCTTTATTCTCTCCTCTTGTTTTGGGAATATTCTAATCCTGGAATATCAGAGGTCCCTTTTTAGGGCCTGGTATTGTTGGGTGAGCATTAAGGCTTGGGTGATGCTCAGTTGCTCATTAATGAGCAGTCTATTGAGAACGTAGGGACCAAAAGTGAGAATCAGGAGGAGAATGATTAGGGGTTCCATAATTGTTGAAATGAGGGTGGTTAACCAGGGTGATCTGTTAAACCATCCTTTGAACCAGCCTTGCTGGGCCTCCCTGTCCCTTTGTTTTTTATTTAGCCTGTCTCTCAACTTTGCCATGGAGTCCTTGATGACTCCCAAATGGTCTGCATAAAAACAGCTTTCTTCACCTAGGGCAGCACATA
>PVIU01018505.1:0-16992 GCA_004026605.1 Ondatra zibethicus
AAGCATTATTTTGAGTGAGGTAACCCAGACACAGAAAGACAATTATCACATGTACTCACTCATAGGTGGTTTTTAAACATAAGGCAAAGAAAACCATCTTACAAACCACAATCCCAGAGAATTTAGACAACAATACGGACACTAAGAGAGACCTACATAGATATAATCTATGTGGGAAGTAGAAAGTATAAAAAGACAAAATCTCCTGAATAATTTGGGAGCATGGGGACCTTGGGGGCGGGTGGGAGGGGAGTGGCAGGGAGGGGAGCAGAGAAAAATAAAAAAAAATTAAAAATTAATAAAAAAAAATCTTCCCCTTAACCATACCATGGAGCTTCCATACAGTGATACAGCCACTTTTGAAGTCAGATTAGAAGCTAGCACAATGCTAAATCTACTCTAGTGTGTCATAGATCCAACAACTGAGCTCTGGTGTAGTTACCAGAGAAATCAGAATCTTTCGACTACTCCAAAACTTTTGCAGAGATGTTTTAAACAGCTGTATTTACAACTGCAAAAACATGAGCAAAACCAAGGTGATTTTTTATTAGATATGTGGGTAAACAAACAAGGCTCCCCCAGAGGATGGATGGTTTTTGGTGCTAAAAAACAAACCAGCCATCAAGCCATGGGAAGACACAAAGGAAACATAACTGCATATTACTAGTGAAAGAAGCTAATCTGACAAGCCTGTATACTGTGTGGTTATGATTACATTACATTCTGGAAAGCAGATGCTATGACAGCAATACAAGATCAGGGATGAAAGGAGAGAATAGGAGGATGTTGAACACAGAGGAGATACGGATGAGACAGAACTGATGGTCCTTGTGCTTCCAGCTCCCCAGTGCTGCCATTATAGGCGCTATGAATTCTATAGAAGTTTAAATAGTGAAATTACTCTGACATTATAACAGTGTACTCATGCCATTATACATCGATTAAAATCCTTAGGCCACAGAGTAGAATACACAGCATCAAGAGTGAATACTGGTGAGTAGTGTTAATTATTGGTCTCTACAGGTTCATCTAGTAGAATAAATGCACTTCTATGGTGGAAAATATTGATAACAGAAGGGGCTATATATGTATATATGAGGGCAGAAGGTTTATCAGAAATCTTTCTTCTTCGTAATTCTCTTATGAACCTAAAAACTGTTCTAAAAATTAAGTCTATGAAATAAAAATATAGACTTATTGGTGATGCACCAACCACTTAGCCTGATCTCCTGAGTAATTTTACAGAGAGAGTGCACACATGGGTACACACCATATGCTTGTAAGTGGAGCCCTCTTTTCACCTGGTAAAATACTGTAAAGATCATCTCATAGTACACAAATGTGGCCCTTCCACAGCATCTTCTATCAGTGCACTCAAAGCTAACCTGTCCTTTCCTACCCCA
Organism: Ondatra zibethicus; assembly: GCA_004026605.1. NCBI lineage: Eukaryota > Metazoa > Chordata > Mammalia > Rodentia > Cricetidae > Ondatra > Ondatra zibethicus. Next base: position 1,404 of record PVIU01018505.1, read on the forward strand.
CTCGCATGTACAGATGTTACATACATATATTTGCAAGAGACCTTCTCAGATAATGTGTTCTAAGTCATAAATTGATGCATTCTAGAAGTTCCTGGGGAGTCTCAATTAGGGATCTTCTAGATTAGGTCAGCCTGTGGGCTTGTCTGTGGGAGATTACCTTAATTGGGTTGAAGTGGAGTGCGAAGGTCCACCGTGGATATGAGTAGCACCATTTCATGGGCTGGGCTCAGAACTAAGTAAAAGGAGATGAGGGAGGAGAGAGACAATTGAAGGAGGCAGGAAAGGAGGGAGAAAGAGAGGGAGGGGGAGGGAGGAAGGAGGGAGAGAGGAAAGGAAGGAGGGAGGGAAAGCAGAACACAAGTTAAGTACGAGCACACGTGCATTAGCTCATTGCTCTCTGGTGTGGATATAGAAGAGTCCCTATCACCCTGACTCCCCACGATGACAGACTAACCTAGAACTGTGAGCTTCTCCCTTCAGTTGCTTTTGTCAGCGCAATAGGAAATGAAGCATGGGCCAATCAAGTGTTTCTACCAATGTACACCAGCATCTGTAGATCTGTCTTATTGTGAGGACATAATCTAAGGTGTCTATGTCCTCAAATGAGCACCTGTAGGGATATTTAATTAGCAATAGGAAGACATAAATATTGAGTGGCTCTCATCCTTGTATGGAGATATACCTCTATATTTACCTTTAAAAAGTAAATAAACAAAAAAAAGAGAAAAGTTCACCCTTTTTTTCTGATGAATTCACCAAAAATCATAGTAATTTAATTGATTTTTAAGGTTCACAGATATTTATAGACTTTTAAATTGGAGAACAAATGACCATAAGATAGCAGGGTAAATATTATCAGCAAGAATTTATGAGCACAGAGAGCGGTTTGAAAGTGTTGCTTTCCAAATTTTGCTCCATTTAGTTCAGGACATCTCCCATCCACTTTAACTTACTGTGCTTTAAAACATCCCCAGGTTGTTTTGTGAAATACTGAAGGTTACTGAATATATAACTTATTTTTGCAAATCAAATGTTTCTTTAAAATTCAACAAATTTTCAATGAGGTTTAATTAGGCAGAGAAGTGATTCAGAACTCATTTTAAAACATGCATGATAATTAGGGAACATCAAAGAGTATTGTCACATTCTAAACTGTAAACAACTGACTCTTAATGATTTAACGAATTCCGAATATCACCAGAGAGACAGAGAGCCGAAGCCTGTCATCTTGAAGGCAACTGTATGCTAAGCTAACAAGCCCTCATCTCAAAAAGTACTTGCGCCAGTTATTGCATTTGCCATTGCAAAGGTCAAAGTTCATGCATTTTTTAAAATTTATTTTAAAAAAATTATCTTTTCTCATTTTATGTGCCAAATCCATTTCCCATTCCCTCCCCTCCTTCTGCTCCCTCCACCTTTTCTCCATCCCACCCCCAATCCACTCCTCAGAGAGGGTAAGTCTTCCCATGGGGAGTCAACAAAATGTTTTTTTTGTTTGAGGCAGAACCAAGGTCCTCCCCACTATATCTAGGCTAAGCAAGGTATCCCTCCAGAGAGAATGGGTTCCAAAAAGCAAGTACAAGTAGTAGGGATAAACCCTGGTCTCACTGCCAGTGGCCCCACAGTCTGCCCCAGCCAAACAACTGTCACCCGCATTCAGAGGGCTAGTTTGGTCCTATGCTGCTTCCCTCGCTGTCAGGCTGGAGTTGGGAGCCTTCATTAGCACAGGTCAGCGGTTTCAGTGGGTGTCCCCATCATGGTCTAGGTGGACCTCAACCAAAGAACGGATAAATATGGTACATTTACACAATGAAGTACTACTCAGCAGTTAAAAAACCATGACATATTGAAATTTGCATGAAAAAACATCCTGAGTGAGGTAACTCAGACCCAGAAAGATGAGCATGGTGTGTCCTCACTCACAGGTGAGCACTAGCTGTAAAGCAAAGGATAAGGAGCCTATAGTCCACAACCCCAGAGAAGCTAAGTCACAAGGGGAACCCTAAGAAAAACAGACATAGATCTCCCAGGGAAGGGAAAATAGACAAAATCTTCTGAGAAAATTGGGAGTGTGGGGGTGGGAGATGTAACATGGGGGGCCTTGCTTGTTGGGGTTTCTGTCCTGCCCAGTTCCCACAGCTGGTAACGACCAAAGAAAATTACACAGAGGTCTATATTAATTATAAACTGATTGGCCCATTAGCTCAGGCTTCTTATTAACTCTTGTAACATACATTAACCCATTATTCTTATCTATGTTAGCCACATGGCTCAGTACCTTTTTCAGTGGGGCAGGTCACATCCTGCTTCTTCAGTGTCTGGACAGGACTAGGGAAAGAGCTTCCTCCTTCCCAGAATACTCCTGTTCTCATTGCCTGGCCTCTACTTCCTGTCTGGTTGTCCTGCCTATACTTCCTGTCTGGCTACTGGCCGATCAGTGTTTATTTAAAACATAATTGACAGAATGCAGAATTGTCCCGCACCATTTCCCCCTCTTTTTTTTTTTTTAGAAAACAAGAACATCCATAGTCCATTTTTTGGGAATGTGGGCATAGTTTTCTAGGCTACTTCCTGCTGGTTGGGGGCACTGATAATCTCATGGGGACCTAAAGAAAATTTAGAATTATGATCAAGTCCTGACTGGAGTATCCTGTGAGTCTTGATCATCTCAGGCAGCATCTTGAATTTGTTCTGGATGTAGAACTCAGACATCCGGGGCCATCTGTTCCTACTGGAAGATTTCTCAGGTGGTCTTCCTTGATCAAACCTGATTTTCCTTAACTCAGAATGAATCCACAGCCTCTCATTTCCTGCAGAAACAAAAGCAAACTCTCTTCTTTAAAGTAACATACCTTTTGACTTCAATTTTGAAGTCAAGGATATTTTCAAAATACCTATCTTGGATTAATTCAGCAGCAATTATAAACAAATATCTTTTAACAGCTGTTGCTCCTTCCTCAGCATTCAAACAATTCAAAGAGAGCATAATAACATACAGTATCAAGATTCTCTGTGTATTTTTCATCTTTACGTGGCTTTCTTTTAACCTCTATTTCTTTTATTTTTACTTTTACTTTTTGAGACAGGTTCTCTGTGTATCTTTGGCTGTTCTGGAACTCCCTCTGTAGACCAGGTTGTTTTTAAACTCATAGAGATCCACCTGCCTCTACCTCCCAAGTGCTGGGATTAAAGGTGTGTGCTACCACACCTTGAACTCAGAGATCTGTCTACCTCTGCCTCCCAAGTGTTGGGATTAAAGGTGTGTACCACCACAACCAACTACTCTCTTTCTCTCTCTTTTATTTTGAGAACTTTAACCTTTTTTCCCCCAAGCCTGCATATATTTTTAACACACTGTAAACCATTTAGAGGTTTTCTTCATCTTTGAATCTCTCTTTACTGCATATCTCTCTTTTTCTGACCACATGAGTCTTTAATTTGCAAAGCAATATACAGAGGGTTAAAACCATGGCTTTGATGGCTAGATCCAGTCCATATCTTAGCTTTTTGAGATTTCAGCCTCATGGCAGAGGTACTGGCTGTAGCCAAGTTTATTGCCACAACTCTATGGCGTTTCAAGGTCCTTGCCAGCAAGTAGGCCGCAACAGTGTATCCACAAACAACACTCAAATATTCTCTCTGTAGCCCAACCTCCTGCCTCAAAGAGTCAGAGTTTGTACTGGCAGGACATCCCAGAAAGCCGGCATTTTAAAACGGCGCAGCTTTTTTCCTGCTACGGCTGTAAACCAAAAATCATGCAGTCAGCTTTTATTAACACCATTTAAGTGTTTCATGGCGGGACCTCTTAAAGAGCTGCAGGATTTTGCAGCTAAAGCTGAGTCAGGAAGCCTCTCTTAAATGAGAGCGCTTGCCTCTAGCAAGCAGGGCAGACCCGAGAAATTGCTGCTACCAAGAAGCCATTCTTTACTCTATTCATTTCTGTCTAGAATTACTTCCCAAGCTCTCTCAGGTTTTATGTGGATGCAGTTGTCCACATGGGTGCCATTCTGTAACCTGAGGACCTGCTCATTGGGTTTTCTGTCCTGCCCAGTTCCCATAGCCAGTAAGTCCCAAACAAAATCACACAGAAGTCTACATAAGTTATAAACTGATTGGCCGATTAGCTCACACTTCTTATTAACTCTTGTAACGTACATTAACCCATTATTCTTATCTATGTTAGCCACATGGCTCAGTACCTTTTTCAGTGGGGCAGGACACACCCTGCTTCTTTGGTGTCTAGACAGCACTAGGGAAAGAGCTTCCTCCTTCCCAGAATACTCCTGTTCTCATTGCCCCACCTCTACTTCCCATCTGGTTGTCCCACCTATACTTCTTGTCTGGCTACTGGCCAATCAGTGTTTATTTAAAACATAATTGACAGAATACAGAATTGTCCCAAACCAGGGGGAAAGGGAAAGGAGAAGAGGAAGGGAGCAAATGCAATTAAATGTTTTCCTTTATCAGAGTTGCCATGGTCATGATGTCTCATCACAGCATTAGAAACCCTAACTAAGACACTCATGACAAGAAAATGCTGTGAATGAGCACAAGAGATCCTTTCTCCACTGAGCTTGTAGGACTTGGAGAGTCTGTGCCTCACAAGGCATCGCTGGCCTGAGATCAGCCACACTACAAATGCAATTATGTTCGACACTTGTGCTGCCGTTGGAGGTCTTTTTCTCTCTGTGCAGCCCTGGCTGTCCTGGAACTCACTCTATAGACCAAGCTGACCTCAAACCCAGAGATCCGCCTGCATCTGCCTCAGGATGCGCCACCAGACCCAGTCCTTTTACAGGCTTTCATACATGTAATCACCACTGAGGCTAATACCACATGTGTTTTATAGTTGGACAGCCATAGCTTGGAAAGGGCAATCAACCCAAGCTACAGCACTGAGACCTGAAGGAGCTGAGCTGGAGCCCATTAGTCTAGTGCTTTGCTCAAAAAGCAAGCACTTTGAATTCCCCAAGTTCCAAGTATTTATTTTTCTGGGAATTCTGAGGTCAATTTAGAAGGGAGACCCCTTCGTGGAAGCTTCGGTAACTTAAATATTTGAAATTATAGCATGCTTTCTTGGAAAAGGAAAATAGTAGCACCCAAAAATTCCATGGAAGTGCTTGTGGCTGTGCGGATGGCGTGTTGCTAGAAGCTTGAAACCACACTGAGCTCTTCAGCATGTTTGTTGCATTCCTTGTCATGGGGATGAGGAAACTTCCAAATAAAATATCTGAAATTAAATACATCTGGAAAGAAGTACACCCAAACTATTAATGGCCTCCGGGTGGTTGTATGAGTAGTTAGCTGACTGTATTTTCTCTGCTTACATAGCCTACATTTCCTACAGTAATTTCTTTTGTAATAAGAAATTACGTAATTCATCTATAACTGAATATAATTCTCAGCCTATTAGGAAGGAAAATAAAGTCAAACTTTCTAAATGCTTAGATGGAAAATACTTATAAGGTCCTTAGAAATGAAAAGTCCAGGTTTCTTTGTCTGTGTGTATGGTATGTATACATGTGCATGGTATGTATACATGTGTATGACAATGCCCTTGGGGAGTGGAAGATGGTGTAAGATCCCTTGAAGCTGGTGCATAGGCTTTGTGAGCAGCCCTGGCATGTAGGTGAGATCTGATTTATAGCCCTCACCATTGAGCTATAAAGGTTCTTAAGCACCTAGCCATCTCTCCAGCCCCAACATTCCTTTGCACATCTCAATCTATAAGTAAGCTGAAAAAATGTCTCACAATCTTTGCTTATAACAAATCTATATAAAGTAGATAGTAGGTTCCAGGCAGTACTGTATAGACATAAACAAAGAAGTCCATGAGAGCCCAGAATAAAAGATAACAAATATTTATTTGGAGAAAAACTCACAATAAGGATAGAGAGCCACGGTCTCTATAGGCACTGGAAGCTGCAAACCAAACTCTGACCACCACCCACGAGCACAAGCACACTTTCCAGGTGTACTTTTCAGTCCACATGTAGTACCTCAGACCATGCCCTGATGGACAGGTACCCAAAAGGCTATTGGCTGAATCAATTCCCAAAACAGCTCCCCCTTTTGTCTAAATAAGAGTGTTCTAAAAATAATACAAAACTATATTCAATAAGAACAAATATCAAGTATTGTCCAGGAGAAAGAAAGGGCAAAAGCATACACAAAAATTAGAACTACAACCAACATGAACAACATCAATCAAGAAACACATGTTAAAAGTCCAGTCTAAGGTGATTAGCAAATAACAGAGATTATGTCAATAGTTGTCCTATCCTGAGAAGTCTAAGTCTTATACTAAAAATGCCTTAACTAACTTTTGAGAGGAAAGTAGCTATGACCAACATGTCTTTAACTCCATCAAAGACCGAAGAAGGAAATTAATATTACCTGAGGAAGCAAGAAGTACAACCAAGTGACTTCTAAAAGGTGCAAAAAATGACAGACAGCTGACTACCTGGGCAAACACCCAAAGTCTCATTTGCAACGTTGGAGCAACCAACTTTGGCTAAGGCCTGGAGTAACTGACAAACCATTTTCAGAAGCAGGGATATTCAAAAGACTGTCCTACCCTGTCTTGGCAAGGTTTGTCACTCATTTTTGCTTGTATCAGGCTTGTCCAGTTTGGAGAACATGCATATTGTCAGTAGTAGAAGCAAGGGCAGTTTGGTTTTTTTTTTTCCCAAAGGCCAGTTGTGCCAAGAAAAAAACAAGCTCCGAGTGGAGTGTCTTCAGTGCCCAACATTCTCTCAGGGAACAGATCAGTGCTGCTAAGAGCAATTGCGTCTCACATCAACAGAATCCTGAGTTATTTGACTGCCATATTCTACAGTTCTTTGAAGTTTTTGAAGATTGCCTATCTATGCGAAGTATATCACTGTGTATCTAGGGAACCTGACTAGCCTAAATATAAATATGGTAAACATGGGTGACTATTGAGCTGTAATTCCTAATACCTATATAGCTTAAAGACTAAGACTTCACATTAGAAAAATAAACAACCTTTTTAATACATTTTTATTGATATTTATTGAGCTCTACATCTTTCTCTGCTCCCCTCCCTGCCACTCCCTTCCCCTTTTCAATCCTCCCCCAAGGTCACCATGCTCCCAATTTACTCAGGGGATCTTCTCTTTTTCTACTTTCTACTTCCCATGTAGATTAGATCTATGTAAGTCTCTCTTAGTGTCCTCATTGTTGTCTAAGTTCTCTGGGATTGTGGTTCGTAGGCTGGCTTTCTTTGCTTTATGTTAAACCACCTATGAGTGAGTACATGTGATAATTGTCTTTCTGTGTCTGGGTTACCTCACTCAATGTTTTCTAGCTCTATCCATTTTCCTGCAAAATTCAATCTGTCATTATTTTTTTTTCTGCTGTGTAGTACTCCATTGTGTAAATGTACCACATTTTCCTTATCCATTCATTGGTCGAGGGGCATTTACGTTGTTTCCAGTTTCTGCCTATGACAAACAAAGCTGCTATGAACATAGGCGAGCACATGTCCTTGTGGCACGATTGAGCATCTTTTGGGTATATACCCAAAAGTGCTATTACTGGGTCTTGAGGAAGGTTGTCTCCTAATTTTCTGCGAAATCGCCACACTAACATCCATAGGGGTTGTACCAGCTTGCATTCCCACCAGCAATGCAGAAGTGTTCCCTTTTCCCCACAACCTTTCCAGCGTAAGTTTTCATCAGTGTTTTTGATCTTGGCCATTCTTACAGGTGTAAGATGGAATCTCAGAGTTGTTTTGATTTGCATTTCTCTGATGACTAAGGATGTTGAACATTTCCTTATGTGTCTTTCAGCCATTTTAGATTCCTCTGTTGAGAGTTCTCTGTTTAGGTCTGTACTCCATTTTTTTTTATTGGATTATGTGATCTTTTGGTGTCCAATTTCTTGAGATCTTTGTATATTTTGGAGATCAGACCTCTGTCTGATGTGGGGTTAGTGAAGATCTTTTCCCATTCTGTAGGCTGTCATTTTGTCTTGTTGACTGTCCTATGCTTTACAGAAGCCTTTCCGTTTCAGGAGGTCCCATTTATTAATTGTTTCTCTCAGTGTCTGTGCTGCTGGGGTGCTATTTAGGAAGTGGTTCCCTGTGCCAATGTGTTCAAGTGTACTTCCCACTTTCTCTTCTATAAGGTTCAGTGTGGCTGGCTTTATGTTGAGGTTCTTTGATCCATTTGGACTTGAGTTTTGTGCATGGTGATAGATACGGGTCTATTTTCATTTTTATACATGTTGATATCCAGTTATGCTAGTACCACTTATTAAATATGCTTTCTTTTTCCATTTGATATTTTTTGCTTCTTTATCAAAGATCAGGTGTTCGAAGATGTGTGGATTGATATCCGGGTCTTCTATTTGGTTCCATTGGTCCTCCTGTCTGTTCTTATGCCAGTACCAGGCTGTTTTCAGTACTGTAGATCTGTAGTAGAGTTTGAAGTCAGGGATTGTGATGCCTCCAGAAGTGCTTTTATTGTACAGGATTGTTTTGGCTATCCTGGGTTTTTTGCTTTTCCATGTGAAGTTGAGTACCGTTCTTTCGAGGTCTTTGAAGAATTTTGCTGGGATTTTCATGGGCATTGCATTGACTCTGTAGATTGTTTTTGGTAAGATTGCCATTTTTACTATGTTAATTCTGCCTACCCAAGAGCATGGGCTATCTTTCCACTTTGTGGTGTCTTCTTCAATTTCTTTCTTCAAAGATTTAAAGTTCTTGTTATACAAGAAAAATAATCTAATTTAGAGTTTCGTAGTTTCATGACAATGAGACACAATCGCTCCAGGAAACACCAATCTATTCCCGAGAGAATGTTGAGCACCAGAGACGCTCCACCTGGAGCCTTTCTTCTTGGCAGAGCTGGCCTTTGGGCAAAGAAATGACCATACCTCAACCACTGACAGAGATACAGAATATCCGTAAATGGATAAAACAGAACTGTCATATCCTACCAAGACAGAGTAAGATAGTTTTGAAAAGTTTCTTGCCTTTAAAAATGATATGTCAGTTACTTTAGGTCTTAGCCAAAGTTGGTCACTTCAACATTACAAATGAGACTTTGGGTGATTGCCCAGGTAGTCAGTTGTCTCTGTCATTTGTTGCACATTATGGAAGTTTCCCGATTACACTTCCTGTCCACTCAAGTAATATTGATTCCCTTCTCAGATCTTTGATGGAGTTAAAGATTAAATAATTATAGTTACCTTCCTCACAATTAGCCAAGCTTAATTTCAATGTAATACTTAGACTCCTTAAAATAGAATGTTTATTAAAACTTTTGTTATGCATTCCTTGCTTAATATTGTTTATTGTTTGTAATTTTGTATTTGGTGTCTGTTCCTATTGTATATAGCTGTGCTGGGTTTGGATTGATCTTGTTTAGACAAAAGGGGGAGATGATGGGGAAAAAGCCATTAACCAATCACATTAAGTTGGGGTGTGGCCACTTGGACCCCAGGTAAAAAATCGAGAGAACACAGGTGTGCTCTCTCTCCATGCGGTGTCCACCTGACGGATAGGACTTCGGACCTCCCTTGTAGCATGAGTTTCCCCCCTTTTCATTCATTAAAAATACCCGTTCCTATTGAGCTGGCTTGGTTATTTATTTGTACCGACCTAATACATCTACAATGTGCAGTTAATGAGGACAATGATCTGGAAAAGTAAACAATGTATATATAAGTATCTTGATTAGAGGTTGAAATATATAGTGAAATATGATAAATATGTCCTAAAATTCATCAATATACAAAATATCTTAAGAAGAGGTAGAAACATACATATATATATATAATATGACAAAATAACTTTACATTTGTATACAAATTTTGTAAACAGAAATAGGAGCATACTCAAATATAACAAATATAATTTTAATTTGTATCAATATACAAATTATCTTAGGAATACAAAGATAGTTTTACATATGTATCAATATACAAGAATCTATATCAATGTAAATTGTCTATAATAATAATTCACAAGTAGATATACTAATCTACCTATTATCCCATTCCATACATTCCCCCCCTTTTTTTTACATTCCCCATTTTTTTCTTTTTTCTTTTACAAAAAGAGATTCCTAATCCTACTTCAGTACTGCACCAAGCAAAACAGGTAAAATTCTTCGGCAGGTGAGAGGGCTCAAGTATTTGCTGCACAGGCAGGAATATCCAAGTTCAGATCCTCAGCAGCCCTCCACACACTCACCCCTACACAAAAACAGATGCATTAGATTATGTCTGTAACCCCAGCTCTGGGGCAGCAGAAATAGGGAGAAAACGGGATCCTAGGAGCTGACTGAACAGCCAGTCTAATTGAATGGTTAGAAGGAGGGACCACGTCTCAAAAAATTAGGGGAAGAATTATTAAGGGAGATATTTGACATTGACCTTGAGCCTAGAAGCATGTGCATATGTGTTGGGAGGAGGCTGCTTGTTCATTTCCTGGCCACCCAGATTCCCAAAATAACTACTCAGAAACTATATTATTTAAACCATTGCTTGGCCAATCACTTAAGCATATTGCTAGCTAGCTCTTATGGTTAACCCATTTCTATTATTTTACACTTTACCATGAGGACCGTGGCCTACTGGCAAGGTTCCAGCTGTCAGCTCATGTCTTTTCCCCTGGCTGCTTCATGCTGTCTCTCTGACTCTACCTACTTTCCCTATATTTACCTCTTCCAGCCTGGCTCTACTCTGCTAAGCCATGGCCAAGAACCGCTTCTTTATTTATTAACCAATAAAAGCAACACATATACAGAAGGACTTCCCACACTACATGTGCTCAAGCACAGCTACATATACATGTGCACACACATGCATACAACACGGTGCTCACATATGCGTGCACACACACAATTCTTCTCTTCATGAAGGTCTTTCCATCCTAAAATAATAAACATGCTAAAAATTGTACTAAGTGAAATTAAGATCAGGAAAGTATTAAACAGTATTAAATAATTAGGAAAACAGCAGATTAAAGTGCTGGGAGTAAGGGCATTTGGGAAGGCTTTAGAAAAGGGGTGAGAAGATGACTTCTGACTAAATTTTGAAGGCAAGACTATTAGATTTTGTTTGTGGGTTGAAAACAGTTGCACAGAAAGAGTCATTGAGAACTCAAAAGCCCATAACAGAGCAGCTAAAATTCTGGAGCTGTGACTGTCCAAGACAGAGGAGACTTTGGAAAAGCAAGTTTGAGATGGTTGCCATCAGGAGTTCAGTTTTGGACATGCTAAGTTTGAGGTGCTTGTCCTCTCAAAGCTGGGGTGTTAAATTCTCCCTTGAGATACTCAGTGGGAGTTCAAAAGAGTGGTTTAGTTTAGCGATAACTAAGGAACATGCATAAACGTACATCACACAGAAATCCATGAGATGAGATTAGCTCTGCAAAACCTGAATGTATTAGTTATTTTTCTCATTACTGTGATAAAATATCTGATGAAATCAAATGATGAATAAAAGGTTTCTTTTTGGGTCATTGCTTGAGGTTACATCATGACAGTCGGAGCCTGAGGCAGCCATTCAAATTGTACCTCCAGTCAGGAAGCAGAGAGAGATAAATGCCAATTCTCAACTTGCTTTTCTCCTTCATCTTTAGTCAGAGATCTCAGCCCAAGGGAAGGTGCTATCCACATTTAGCACAGACCTTTGCTTTGTTAAACCTTCTGGGAAAATCATCAGAGTTATACCCAAAGGTGTTTTTCCATTGTGATACTACATCCCACCAAGTTGTCAATCAAAATTAACTATTATGCTGTACAAGACTAGATAAATAAGAAAAAAAGTTCCATGGCTGAGTCCCAAGAATTACCTACCTCTACATTAGAATCTGAGAGTATTCACATGAGAGACTCTCCTGGGCTTGTGAAGAACATGTCTCAAGACAAGACATTGTCAGTTGCTGATAACAGTTGCTGTGCCGAAGGCCATTTATTTCTGAGTTTATTCTAAGCAGTGTTTGTTCCAGAGTATAGCTATCCACAATAACCATGCCAGATAAGAAGTACGTTAGAGGCCATAGTATAAAGGAGAAAGAATGGTTGGACACATGGGTCTGACTTAGGAGTCAGCACCACCAGTGGTTGGCTATGTGATCCAGAAACAGTCTTTAACCATTAACCCCTTGACTCTAGCTTCTCACATGTGGGAGACAGGAACAATGCCAGTCTTCCCATTCTATTGCTATGTGGCGTGATGGAAGCAAAAGCTTTACTGCGATCCCTGCCAAACAGCAAGCACGTGATAACATCTGTGTGCTCTTGAGTAAATGTAATAGTTCTTAAGGTCAATCTAACGGAGAGCTAGAGCAGTTTCTAGTGAATCCTGAATTCTATGAAATTAGCACTTGGTAACTCAATTTCTCATTTTTCTTTCTTTTTCATGTGTGTGTGTTCATGAAGGTGCATGTGTGTTCATATGTATACAGAGGACAGAGGTTGACTTCAATTGTTTTCCTCCATTGCGCTCCGCTTTATTTTGTGAGACATAGCCTCTCACTGAACCTGGAGCTTATTGATTCGGGTAGACCAGCTGGCCAGTGAGCTCCAGAGGTCTGCCTTTCTCTTCACCCACCCAGTGTTGGGGTTACAGATGTGTGCCACTCCATCCGGGTTGTATGTGGGTGGTAGCGATCTGACCTCAGGTCCTCATCCTTGCACAACAGACACTTTGCTGACTGAACTGTTTCCTGGGTCCTTTTGCCATCTTTATAATTACTCTTTTGCCAACTATAAAAATTAGTGTCTTGCTATATAATCAGGCTGGCCTGTTATATGTAGCCTGGCCTGCCCTGACCTCAAACTCACAATCCTCCTGCCTCATTCTCTCTTGCTGGGATTGCAGGCAGGTGCAACTATATTTGGTCTTCTTGCTAAACTTTTAACTCAGTTTCTCCAGCAATAAGAATGACTAAAATAATAATATTTTAAAATAACTGCCCTATAGTCTTCAAAGTCTTAATGTCAAGAAAGATGTATGAATGTGTCCATGTTAAAGTTTAGTAAGAGCCAGGAATAGTGGCACTTGTAATTCCAGCACTTAAAATGTCAAAATAAGAGAAGCAATTGACCCTGGGAGTGTGTGTTCGGCCTGAACAGCATAGAGGGACCTAGCAGAGAGAGGTAGAGAGGCAGAGGGAGAGAGAAAGCGGAAAGCAAGCTAAATACAGCATGTGATCTTGGATAGATCCTCTGTTGCTAAGGAAGAAATATTATAAGCCCATAACAGTGTCAATCAACAAACTTGAAATATGATCCATATATTAGAGTATATATAGTTAATAAGTTGAATGTTCTGAATTAGATAATGGTTTATAAAGTCTAAGAAAATATCCTTGATTTACAAAGAGAAAAAATTATATATAGGAGAAGAAAAAGAATGAAATTAATAAAATATTAGAAGTTATTTAATATTGGTAAATGGTATGTAAATACTTCTGCTCTTTTTGCAATAAGATTAAAATGTTTTCAAAATAAAACATGAACTATTTACTCCCCTTTAGTATGTCTTTAACATTATACACAAAGTTTATTTCTCAGATCAGGTTTAGGGCAATTCACTTTTATATGCACTTTATATATTATTTTTATTCATGATAAATTCCACAATAAGACATAAACAAAAACAGTAGGAAATGTTTATATTTCTGCATTTATAAATATGGCATTTCCAACCTTAGATCTGTGTGTTGCATTAGTTAAGAAAGCATACCCACACACACATACACCCCTATGACAATGATGATGACAAACACTGGTGTCTTCTAAAAACTTGAAAGGTAGGACAGCAGACCATCCCATTATAGAATATTTAACTATGTAAAGAGGTGTTACACTTGTTTATACTGTAGAATATTACTTTAACTGTGTAAAGGGGTGTTACATTTGATTTTGCTTCATTTGTTTGTTATGTAAAGGTGTGTTGCATTTGTTTCACCTTGCCTGCCTAAGGCACCTGATTGGTCTAATAAAAACCTGGGTGGTCAATAGCTAAGTAGGAGAGGGATAGGCAGTGCTGGAGGACAGAGAGAATAAGTAGGGGGAGAGATCTAGGCAAGGAGAGAAGAAGAAGGAGAGAACAAGGGAGAAAGAGAGGGGCAGGCCCAGGACCAGAAGCCAGGCAGCCACCAGACAGACAGATACAAGAAGCAGGGAAAGAAAGAAAGAAGGGAAGAAAGAAAGAGAGGAAGGAAGGAAGGAAGGAAGGAAGGAAGGAAGGAAGGAAGGAAGGAAGGAAAAAGGTCCCAAGGCAAAATATAGATAGAGAGAAACAGGTTACAATCAGAGCTAAGACAAGGCCAAGCACTCATAACTAAGTCTCCGTGTCATGATTGGGGAACTGGTTGGTGGCCCAAAAGAAAAAGCCTGGTACAATCTCCTATGAAAAAGAGCTCTACCTATTGAATCTACTGACACAAACCAACAAAAGCACACTTCTTACAAAAGGTAGCAAAGATACCGAAGCCTAGGGATAAGTGGTGAACTGGTCCTCAGGTCTCAGGAGCACTGCTTAAGGCAGAGTTCTGTTTGCACGCGTAGAGTGTCATACCACAGCCGGAGGACAGAAGACTGCACCCTGGGTTTACACACCCTGGGAACAATGTAGATCTCCAAGCTCAGTATCACAAAACATCTTGTTCTACAAGTGTGACAACACTGTCTGGCTGTCCTTGGCATTTCCTCTTCAGCTCAGAATCTGCATTCTCTGTCCAGTGTGCACAAGGGAGACAAGGAAGGAGGGAAGAGCTGGTTCGGTCCAGGTCATCCGGTGACCCAACTTTCTGCATTCTAGGACCTCCGGGAATGCCACAGTCCTACCGACAGACCCCTAAATTCAATCTGTAAGATCCGATGTGGACTTCCAGAACAGAACGATGCTAACTGTGTGCTGCTCTAATATACTAAGCTTGTGGCAATTTATGACAACAGTTAAGGAAAACTAGCATTGCCAAGTCACCCAGGCAGTTGTCTTGTCATACTCGGCGCTCATTTGTTCCTTTCTTCTCACCACTCCACTCCATCCCTGAGGGCAGAGGATGAGGTGCATCCTCAGATTGAACCATTCACTTTGTGCGTGCTTAGTAAATACACTCATCTTTGGCTATTCACATGAACGCCTGGCTGAGGTGCCAGAGATCATGAGCACAGCCGCCATTCTACTGCAATCTTAGGACTCCATCATTGGCAGGGCGTGTACGACACTAGGCACTGAAAGAGGCCCAACCCAAGCCCGCCCTGCAGATGAGCACATGGCAGGGCAAGAGCGGCAACAGAGCTGCATCTATTCTATTGCCCAGATTTTACTCTTTGGGGTTTCGTTTGCTTGCTTGTTTTGGTTTTTCAACACAGGGTTTCTCTGTAGATTTGGAGCCTGTCCTGGAACTAGCTCTTGATTATCTGGGATTTCCAAACTCTAGAAGAAAGGATTGTGAGCTAAAAATAGCAGGTTTGTCTAGCACAGAAGATTACTTCCTAAATAGAACCCCAGCAGCACAGATACTGAGAGAAACAATTAATAAATGGGACCTCCTGAAATGGAAAAGCTTCTGTAAAGCAAAGGACATGGTCAACAAGAC
>PVIU01018505.1:17092-38955 GCA_004026605.1 Ondatra zibethicus
GTACAGACCTAAACAGAGAACTCTCAACAGAGGAATCTAAAATGGCTGAAAGACACTTAAGGAAATGTTCAACATCCTTAGTCATCAGAGAAATGCAAATCAAAACAACTCTGAGATTCCATCTTACACCTGTAAGAATGGCCAAGATCAAAAACACTGATGACAACTTATGCTGGAGAGGTTGTGGGGTAAAGGGAATGTAGCATGATTGGCCTGGTTGGTTTTTGTCCTCCCACCAGGTCCCACAGTCATTAGGTCCCAAAGAAAATCACGCAGAGAGTCTACAGTAGGTTATAAACTGATTGGCCCATTAGCTCAGGTTTCGTACTGGCTCTTATAACTTATGTTAACCCATTATCCTTATCTATATTAGCCACATGGCTCAGTACCTTTCTCAGCAGGGCAGGTCACATCCTGTTTCTTTGGTGGTCTGGACAGGAATGCTGAGAGAGCTTCCTGTTTCCCAGAATTCTCCTATTCTCCTTGCTCTGCCTCTACTTCCTGTCTAGTTGTCCCACCCATACATCCTGGCTAATGGCCAATCAGCGTTTATTTAAATCATGATTGACAGAATACAGACAATTCTCCCGCACCAAGGGAACACTTCTGTATTACTGGTGGGAGTGCAAACTGGTACAGCCCCTTTGGATATAAGTATGAAAATTGCTCAGAAAATTAGGAAAAACCTACCACATGACCCAGTAATACCACTTTTGGGTATATACCCAAAGGATGCTCAATCATAACACAAGGATACATGTTCAACTATGTTCATAGCAGCATTGTTTGCAATATCCAGAACCTGGAAACAACCTAAATGTCCCTCGACCAAAGAATGGATAAGGAAAATGTGGTACATTTACACAATGGAGTACTACACAGCAGAAAAAAAATAATGACATCTTGAAATTTGCAGGCAAATGGATGGATCTAGAAAACATCATATTGAGTGAGATAAGCCAGACCCAGAAAGACAAATATCATATGTATTCACTCATAAGTGGCTTTTAGACATAAAGCAAAGAAAACCAGCCTACAATTCACAATCCCAGAGAACCTAGACAACAATGAGGACCCAAGAGAGACATATATGGATCTAAAGTACATGGGAAGTAAACTGGAGCATGGGGACCATGGGAGAGGGCTGAAGGGGGGGGTAGTAAAAGGAGCGGAGAAAAAAATATAGCTCAATAAAAACAACAAACAAAAACAATAAAAATACATAGCTCAATAAAAACAATAAAAAAGATGAAAAATAAAGAAAATAATGTAGGTTTGTGCTGGGCAGTGGTGGTGCATGCCTTTAATTCCAGTCCTCCAGAGGCAGAGGCAGGTGGATCTCTGTGAGTTTGAGGCCAGCTAGTTCCAGGACAGCTAGTGCTGATACACAGAGAAGAAGAAGAAAAGCAGCTTTGGGCTCAGCAGACTTCACCAAAATCCTGACTCTGCTACTTCAGTTCTCTAAGATAATAATATCTCTAGACATTATTTCTTCATCTGAAAAATGGGAATAATAAAGTTTATGTCTCAAGGTTATGACTATTCAATGAGTAAATGCTTGCAAGAGACGTTAGGGTAACACCTGGCACAGAATAACAACTCAAAACAGTAAGCTGGGGTCTGATTCATTCATCTATAAGCAGCAGCGGGTTTTATGAAAGTTGATGGATTCCCAAATTTCCCTCACCAGGAACTACTGGAGCTCAGTTATCTTATTGCAAAGAGCCTAGCACACATCTCCCCGTTCCCAGTTCTACAGTTCTGCTCAGTGCTGAAATGACGAGCCAATCCGATTCTTTCGGCTAGGGTTTCCCTTTGCCTATTTCCATCAAAGGCTGGATCTCATCCACAGAGGACAGTTAGAAGCCACTCCAAGTAAAAACACAAATGTGGTTTGTGGGGTGCGGTAAGGGGACAGAAATATAAGGACAGAGGATCTTTGTGGTAAGCATGGAGCAGCTACACTCATTAGGACAATTTTGTTTGTCTATGTTTGGGGGTTTTGTTTTTAATACTGTGTAGAGCAGTATAAAAACCTCTTGTTCATTTCTACTGGATCCTTCTCAGTTTGACTTCTGCCATTTTCTGTCCCATGCCTCACTGCAAAAGGGAGGAGAGAGGTAGTGATTCTACTTCTGAAGGATAAATTGTGATGTTCTAGACATGTGACATTTGCTGTTTACTGATACATCATTGTGCTTTGTCTCATTTCTCTTTCATATAACTCAACACACACACACACACACACACATACACACACACACACCACCCCTCCATCTCATTATCTCATTGGCTAATGCCAACAGAAATTAGGAATTGTCAAATTTCCTGATTCCTTGGAGATCTAAGCCATGTGTTATCATAATGTTGGACACATGTGTCTCCTTACCTATTACTGGTCTTGGTCCACATTACCAAGCTGGAGCAGTGGAACATCTTCATCTGTAATCTCATCTTCTGGAGTCTTTCAGAAAAACATCCTCCCTCTGAGTAAAGGGGTTCAGCAAACGTGGCATCTCTCTCCCATTGACTCATGTAATATTCTGTCTCAATGGACTTATATATTAGGTAGAGATCCTTTCCAGAAAAAGGGGTATATTCTTTTCTTCTCCTTCTAGAGACCTGTTGTGCTCCTTGGCTCAGTTCTCCTTCTCCCATCTTCAATACCACCATTTTCATTCCATCCTCTCTGGCTCTTATTCTCCTGCCTCTACTTACATGGCTAACCAGGATCATACTGGACCCACTGAAACTATCAAGATCCTTATATTTTTTAATATTTATTTATTTATTATGTATACAATATTCTGTCTGTGTGTCTGCCTGCAGGCCAGAAGAGGGCATCAGATCTCATTTCAGATGGTTGTGAGCCACCATGTGGTTGCTGGGAATTGAACTCAGGACCTTTGGAAGAGCAGGCAATGCTCTTAACTTCTGAGCCATCTCTCCAGCCCAAGATCCTTATTTTAAGCATATCTCCTGAATCCCTTTTGCCTTGCAAACTAACTTATTTCCAAGTTCAAGGTTTGGAGGAGAAATTATTCTGCTTCCCATACTTGGTGAGGGGTGTCATAGGTGGATAGAACAGATGTCAACTTGGAGGTGAACACTACAGTTCTATTTTTGAATTTTAATTAATTACATGCTTTCTACTGAGGTGTAAAGGAGCAGAACAAACTCCATTTTGAAAAAAGCCTCCATTTTAGACAGCACCTAAGGGTGTGTGTGTGTGTGTGTGTGTGTGTGTGAATACAGCCCAGCAAAGTCATAAACATACCCAAGAAACTGTGCCTGTCCTGGTCAGAGTGACCCACCAGGGTACCCAAACAACATCTGTTTACATCCGCTGGCTTCAGAAATCCTTGTAGGTACCCGATTAACCACTGTTTGGAAATTCCCCTATAAGCTTACCAACGAATTCAACAGTTGTATACTTTTACCCAATCACGGACCGCCAAGGTTTGTGCCGCCCTGCCTTGCGGTTTTTCCTTCAAAAACCCCCCACCCACCCTAAAGCCTTGGGTCTATTCTCCTCCACCTGCTGCAGCGGTTTGTTGGACTGTGGTCCGTGTAATTAGTAAATCCCAGTGTGTTCGCATCAGATACCGGCTCTGTGGTGGTCTTGTTTGGGGGTCCCGTGACGTCGACATGACAGGTAGATCCTTAAAACCCTTCATGACCTTCTGTTCTGGTTTGACGGAAAACAAATCAAAGTTTTGATCAGTGTACGCTTCCGCTCCCTCCTGCACGCTCTTATCTATGTGAAAAGAAAATGGATTCCCCACAGTCCTCAAAGGAATATACATAGGCCTCTTTTCCCTTGCTTAAGTCTAGCTAGTTTTCGTATCATAAGTATTTAGTAGGGGGTTAGGCAGGGGTGGTGCATCATGCCTTTAGTCCCAGCACTCGGGTTACAGAGGCAGGTGTATTTCTAGGAATCCAGCTTGAGCTACACAGAGAGTTCCAGGACAGCCAGGACTGCATAGGAAACCCTATCTCAAAAAAAGCAAAACAAAACAAAAACCCTCTTAAGTGGAGGACAATCCAGTGGAAAGCTCAGCGGGACTCTAGGGCCTGCATCTCTAATCACGGCCACTTAGTATTGTTTACATCCTGCTTTCTGCTTTGACCCACCCATTTATTTGCGTTTTCCTAAAGAGATGGTCTGTGTCTCCATCCTCGGCTGCAGGGATCACTGAAGGACCACGGGGGCGTTATTCACCTTTTAAAATGTCTTCTGACAGCACAGACCTCCAGATCAGACCCTCGCTCTCTGTGAGGTGCACAAGTGAAGAGTTCCCCGGGAAGACAATTCACTTCTTGTTGATTGATCCAGCTATTGCTACTTTTGTAAATAAGGTTGTTCACTGACTTCCGTGGAGGCTGGTTATTATGATCTGCTGGCCTGGCCTGTCACCTGGGTACCCGGTCCCTATAAGAGACAAGCCCCGCCCACTCCCAACCTACACTACCCCTCCACCCCCATCCCCCGCCTTCCACCTAGGCAAGCGGAATTCTCACCTCCTCCAGCCTGCGCTCTCTCTTCCCATCCCTCTTCTGAAAAGGTAACTTTTGCCTCCCCCACCCAGACCCCCCCTTCCCCTTTCCCTTTCCCTCCATAACTTATAAGCTGTATTCCCAAACACTCTCTACATGGTGTATCTGTCTGTCATTCAGCTGCCACGATCTCCCACCCACCAAGGGGACTTGCCAAGGCCTCAGGTCATTCGCGCTGCCTTGCTGAGGCCTCCGGTGACCTGCGCTACTCCCCCGAGGCCTCGGGTGACCAGCCACAGCACTCATGAGACCGACTGCCCCTCGTAACCGCCGCCTCAGTGGTGTGGGACTGCCCAAGGCCTTAGAAGTAAGCCAATGCCTTGTAGAAGATCTAGTAAAGGCAAGGAGGCTTTACCACTCGCGATTTGCATCATCAGTGCCTCTGTTCCTGACGACAAACACTAATCTGGCTTCTGCTGGCTCTGAGAAGTGCCCAACTTCTCTCAATAGCTCAGTCATCAAAACTCGTCTTCTGCCTGAAGATGCGTCCTGCACATTTCATGCAATGGTGCCCAGCTTTCTTCTCCCCTTCACTTTCAAAGCATCTTTTAGGCAAACTTTTCTTAGACACTTTACAGCTTTAACTTCAGCTATTGGAATTCTTGCTCTTTTACTCCGGGTTTCTATCTAGCTGGAAGCCCTCCGTACTCCTTTTACCCTCTGATACCCTCTCATAGTTCCACAGAAAAAAGAATCTAACAATTAAGAGGAATAAGTTTTGGGGTTTTTTTGTTGTTGTTTGGGTTTGGTTTGGCTTTGGTTTTTTTGAGACAGGGTTTCTCTGTAACTTTGGGAGCCTGTCCTGGAACTCCCCCAGGCTGGCCTCGAACTCACAGAGATCTGCCTGCCTCTGCTTTCCGGGTGCTGGGATTAAAGGCATGTGCCACCACCTCACAGCTAAGAATCTAACTCTTAGCAAAGAAAAGAACTTGGATAGATCTCAAGGGCATTATAAATAAAAGACCTCAAGGTACTATATCATGTTATTCCATTTATACAGCATACCCAAAACAATGAACTTGTAAAAATGGAGGGGAAACAAATGATTAGGGGTTAGTAGGGCTGGAGACAGGGGAACGGCAGTGTAGGGTCAGTAGGGCTGGAGACAGGGGAATGGCAGTGGCTACAGGGAAGGGGCATGAGTGTTGTTTGTGATCATGAAATAGATCTCTCTTAATTCTTAAATTTTTATTTATTAGGGGTGTGTGTGTGTGTGTGTGTGATGTATACATTCAGATTTCAGGCCTATATGTAGAAATCAGAGAACAATTTTTCAGAGTTATGGTTTTCTCGCTCTGTGGCAGATATTGTAGGGGGTCTCTAAGTCCTTGTCTTCTTGAAGGAATGAATTCAGGAAAGAAACAGAGTTTAAGAAATTTATATAGCAAGTTGAGTTAGTGAAACTAAGCGAAGCCCTTTACAGAGAGATTGCAGTGGGCTCCTTTAAGGCAGCCGGTGTTGGTTCAGTCAGTCTGCCCTGCAGTTTTTAAAGATGTTTTATGAATATTTATAAGTAAGTGTGAGAACATTCAGGCCCTTTTACCCTTAAGCAGTGAATGCCCTAGGAAAGCCCTATAGCATCTCTGCTTGGCCAGCTGGAGCAAGCTCAGTCCCTGCTGGGCAGGAATTCAAGGCATCTTGAATCACAGCCGCTTGCTAATCAGCTCTATTCTTTCTTTTCTCTGGTCGCCTTGGCTAGCTCAGTTCCTTCTGTTCGCTTTCCTCAGGATTTCCAAATCACTGTTTTAACATTTACATTTCAACCCAAATATTTGTTTTTCACTAACACCTCTACAGTGGGTTCTAGGGGACCAAGCTCTCATTGTCAGGGTGTATCACCAGCCCTGGAGTTTTATTTTGACTAAGCTGGTGGCTACATGAATCTGCACACGTGGTAAAACGGCAATTAGTTCTAAAACAAAACAAAAGCTAAATATCTATGATAGTTTTAATTCTTAACTTGACATAAGCTAGAAACACCTGGGAAGAGCATCTCAAGGACAGATTGACTAGATCAGGTCAGCCTACGGGCATCTTGGGGACTTGATGATGTTAACTAAAGGTGGGAAGACCATGCCTACTGAGTCTGGGTCCTGGAGTGGATGCATGGAGAAAGTGAGTGGAGTGGTAGGCATGCATTTGTTCATTTCTTTCTGCTCATGAACATGGATGTATGAGATTAGCTACTTCAGGAGTCTAATGCCTTGACTAATGGTCCCCAAAATGCTGAACCAAAAGCTGAAATTGTGAATTAAAATAATCATGAATTTGAGGCCAGCCTGAGCTACACAGCAAGACCTTGTCTCAAAAATATCAGGAAAAAAAATTTGAACATTCCTCATATCAGAATTAATTCTATGGGTGTGCTTACACAGGACCACAATGGTGTAAATATATTCTATCTCGTTTAGTCTTTCTAAAACACTTTATTGTAGCTTATATACCACAAAATTTGTTCATTTTGCTGGGCGGTGATTGCACACACCTTTAATGCCAGCACTAACTACAAGAACTAACTACAAGAGCTAGTTCCAGGACAGGCTCCAAAGCTACAGAGAAACAAAAATTTTTTTTCTCGAAAAAAAATTTTTTGTTTCGAAAAACAACAACAAAAAATGTTTATTTTAACCACACAAATTAATGGCTGTTAGTAAATTTAGTCATACAACCATTATGAAAAAGTCAATTTTATAATATTTATTTCCTCTTCATAAGACTCTTTATTTCTTTGAAATTCCGTTTTTACTTGTAGCCCTGCACAACCCCACTGGCTCACTTCTGTCCCTGCAGTTCCCATCCCTCTGCTTTCTTTCATTTCTATATTTTCGAGGGGGTGTTGACAAATTTCATATTTATGTACCTTTAAAACAACTGTTTTCTCTTCTTCATTGTTCTCTTGGCTAAGGGTCAAAGAATGGGTTTCATTGTGACACTATCATGTGCATACCATTCATTATGTGTCCTCTGTCCACCCTCTCATGACCTCCCTTGTCCCCCAAGTTAGTGCCTCTCCTCTTCGCAATAATTGTTCTGTTTTTGCGACGTTACATTTTCTTTGTCACTCTCTCTGTCTCTGTATCTCTCTTTCTCTCTCTCTCTCTCTCTGTGTGTGTGTGTGTGTGTGTGTGTGTGTGTTGGTGAAGGAGGGAGGGATGCGTAAACAGGAGAAAAGGAGGGGGAAGATGGAGGGAAGGAGGAAGGGCGAGAGAAAGAGACAAAGGAGAACATCATGAGATTACCTTGTCTTGACCTACTGGGTGCTAGGGTTTCAGGTATATATCACCATATCTAGTCTGCTTTTTAGTATAATTGGGATATACCCAATACTCAACATTATATTTTTTTTTCACCAATTCTATGGTAGTAGCTGTGGAAAAGCTTTGCAATCATGCTCAAATGTAGCTTAAAAGCATGATGTGTACAGCTTCAGTGAGGGAATACTAAAGGATATTAAATGGCACATAAAAATTGATATTAACACATTTACATGCACACTGTCTTTCTTCAAAATTTGATAAGCACAATCAATTGAACTTTGTCACAGAGTAATACCATGCTGCTGACATACGTTCTCCATCTTTAGAGTGATACAAAATTGATCTGTGCATTTTCAAAGCAGGAGGCATTGGTACTTTGACAGAGTTCTATTAAAGCGACAGTATTTCCATTATGGCAAATGTCTAATGTACACCTAATGATTGTATTATACACAGGGAGCTGTTATGCACTGATTACCAACTGCTGTTTATAATCTTTGGAATGCATTTTTCTGATGCTGAAAAGAATGCTGGAGAAAGGCACAGAGGGAGAGAATGGAAACGAAGTGATGCATAAACAATGGGGCTTCATATAGCTCCATGTGGCTACATCAAGCCTCACCAGGCAGAGAACCACTGACAAGTTCTAGGAGCATAATAAATTCCTAAGCTAATGGCAAGAAAGAAAATAGTAGCCTTAGATTTCACATGTCCATGCATGCCAGGGCTGTGGTAACACTTGATACCTTCAGTCCTGTGTTACTTGGGTTGAGCAGCAATTGCTAAGCCAACTATATCCCAACCATACATCACTGGTCATTTTAATCAATCAAGGATCAATTTTCTCATGGAGAAGCCATTAGTTTCCGTTTTTTCTGAGCTAGTTTTATTCTTGTTATAATCCAATTATGCAAATGCAGAATGTGCCTGCTTTTCCCAGCCACCCAGACCCGAATAATCACACAAAAACTACATTAATTACAACACTGCTTGGTCTATTAGCTCAGGCTTCTTATTAACTAACTCTTACATCTTAAATTAACCCATTTCTATTAATCTATGTGTTACTACAAGGCTGTGGCTTACTGGTAAGGATCCGGCATCTGTCTCTTTCGGCAGCTACAGAGCATATCTTTGACTCCATCTACTTTCTCTCTATATCTCTGTTTCGATTTCCTGCCTGGCTTTATTCTTCTCTGCCATAGGTTGAAAGCAGCTTCTCTATTAACCAGTGCTAATAAAACATATCCACAGCATACAGAGGGAAATCCCACATCACAATTATATTTTAAAATAGCTGGGTATATTAGCACCAAAGACAATAAAAAGACACATGAGCACGGTAGGTGTGGTAGATAACTGGAAACAGATTCATTCTGATAGAAAGAATGAGTTCTGTGAGTTCTGGGGTGTTCCCAAAGGGGGACTGGATGCTGGAGTTCTGCCATCTTCTTACTTTGTAGCACTAGAAGGTACCTAGTTAGGGAGAAAAGTAATTTTGTTGTAGAGTAGGCACGTTGGCTACTCAAAAAGTTAAAGAGAACTGTGTCATGATTCAGAACTCCAATTCTAAGCATATATCCCAAAGAACTGTTTCAAGTGAAGACTGTTCAGATATGCTTACAGAACCTCTACTAAAACAAGCCAAAGGGTAGAAAAACTCGGCGATTATCAACACTTGGATAGATTTAAAAAATTGCAATATACATACAATAGGATAATGTTTATCCTTAGAAGGGAGGGAAATTCCAACATGTGGTACAACAGAAATGAACATTGAAAATATTATGCTTAGTGAAATCAGCTAAACATAAAAAGAAAAATATTGGACAATTGTACTTATAAGAAGTCAGGCAAACAAATCAGGAAAGAGAAGGATGGGTACCAGGGATGAGAGGGGCTAGGGCAGGGAGTAGATATGTCTCTATTTGGGATGACATCACAGCTCTGGAAATAGTTTATTGTGATGGTTATATGACACATTAACCATTGTGCTGCAGCATTGTACATCACTTGAAATGGTTAAAATGCTAAAATTTTTGGTACGTATTTTTTATCACAATAAAAAGCACAAGAAAGAATACATACAAAGATACATGCTGTCTTACATTTCAAAGAGATAGAAACAGCTGGTTCTGGCCAAGTTTCAATTCTACTGGAAAGAAAAGGTTAGCTGCTTTAAATACTAAATATTAATTGATTTCTTCCTTCGTTACTTCAGCAGTGGTTGAAAGCAACTGTGCCAGATGCAAACAAAGGGGAAGGCTGTGCTCTCATAGAGCCTAGGGGGGAAAACAAAATAGCAGCAGACAGCTTCAAGGAAGCAGGAGAGTATCTGGTCGCAGTGGAGTGACAGATGAGAACAGAGGGGAGACACTCCCTTTGAGAGGGGAATTGCATGTGGAGATTGGGAGAGTAGGAGGGGCTTTAGGAGCACCTTTCTGCTAGAGACCTGGTGGTGGGAAACAGATTGCCAACTTCAGGAACACAAGGAAAGCTTAGGTTAAGGACCATAGTGAGGAAGGAGAGCGAGCCAGAAAATAAGAATGGAGAAGGACCATGCCGAGGGAACACGTTGGACAGTTGAAAGCAGACAGAGTGACATGGTCCAGGTTATAAATTGGAAGAGAAGAATGATGACAATGCCCATTGTGAATGGATTAGATTCATAGCTAGCTAGCGGGTTAGTTAAGCATGCTTTCAAGGCGTATCTAGGAGGGCTTAAGCAGAGACAAATAACTAGTGAAAAATTTACTCTGAATATGGACAGCACCATCTGACAGCTGAGAGCCTACCCAGGGGAAGGGAAGAAAGAATTCCACATAGAATCCTCTCTCTGCTTCCTGGCCACTGTGCATTGAGCGGGCTCTGCCACATTCATCTGCTACCTGATGGTTGTGCCTTACACTAGGCCCAAAGTGAAGGAGCTCACTGAGATCTCTGAAACCATGAACCAGAACTAAAACTTCCCCATGTTACCTCTCTTGGCTTGTTTGTCACAGTGATGAAAAACCAACATAAGATTCCTGATAGCTACGTAGAAACTGGCCTAAGACTGGGTTAGATATGGAGGTACAGAGGGCAGTTACCTGCAAAAGTCTACATAAGTCAACTGCACTAGTCCAGGTGGCATGAAACGGGGAGGCAAAGAGGCTCATGGAGGAAATGAATTGCAATTGGGAATGAAGCTCAGTCAGGAATCTTTTCAAGCTCCTTGTAGGTGGAGATGTCCTGTCCCAGCAGCACTTCCAAATGATGACTCAGAAACTTAATATTAATTGGAAATGTTAACTCAGTTAGGTAATAGCTCAGGCCTATTACTAGCTAACTCTTACACATTAAATTAACCCATATATCTTATCTACCCTCTGCCACATGGCTCATGCCTTGTTACCTCATTTTTCACACATCCTGTTTCCTCTGTGTCTGCTGCTGTCTCCCTCGGCTCTGCCCTCCCACGTTCCACCATCATTAGTCTCATTGTCCCACCTAAGCTTCCTGCCTGGCTACTGGCCAGTCAGCATTTTATTAAACCAAATTAAGTAACAAATCTGCAGACAGAAAAGATTATAGAAACAAAGTAAAAGACAGATTCAGATGGAAAAAAAACCCTTTAAATGGGTTGCAGTTTGTTTACAAAGGCTTGAGAGAGTAAAGAGAAATTATAGACAGTCATAAAAAGAAATATATAGTTTTAAAATAATAAAATCCTTAAAAGGGGAGTAAAGCGATATAAAAGAAATAAGCTTTTATTATGTATGCTACTTTTAAAAGTTGATCTATGTCAGAACAAGGGGACCAGATATCAATAAAAACAGATGTCCCAGATGATCCAGCATTCAGAACAGTTTCAAGGCCACTGACTGAGATGGTCTAACCTCACAAACTATTCCAGCTAAGACCTAACAATTATCCTGATTTTCTCAAATATAAATATAAAGATGGAAAATACACAAAGAGTCTGTATCCTTTATGATATTGTATTGTCTTTAAATTTTTTGGCTAC
The DNA here is from genome assembly GCA_004026605.1 of Ondatra zibethicus. NCBI lineage: Eukaryota > Metazoa > Chordata > Mammalia > Rodentia > Cricetidae > Ondatra > Ondatra zibethicus. The sequence continues at coordinate 28,913 of PVIU01018505.1, forward strand.
TAAGAGACACTGGATTATAAAATGTACTAGATTAAACCAAACTATATATTTCAAAATATCTTGACTTCAAAATTTAAGTCAAAAGGTATGTTACTTTGGGGAAGAGGTTATGGTTTTATTTCCACAGAAAATGAGAGGCTATGAATTCATTCAAGGTTAAAGATCATCAGGTTTGATGGAGGAAGCACCCTTGAAATGCTGACTACAGACATAAAGAAACAAACCTAAGAGAACTACAAGACACGTGATGTGTATTTTACCTGCTCAAACACATAACAAAACATCTTTGGCTTATTTGTATACAATGCAGTCCATACTTGTATTAATGCATATATGTATGCTACTTTTAAAAGTTGATCTATGTCAGAACAAGGGGACCAGATATCAATAAAAACAGATGTCCCAGATGATCCAGCATTCAGAACAGTTTCAAGGCCACTGACTGAGATGGTCTAACCTCACAAACTATTCCAGCTAAGACCTAACAATTATCCTGATTTTCTCAAAGTTTCTCCAAAAATTACCAGTGCCCCAGACAATAGGACGTAGTCTAGAGAATGATGCCCACATTCCCAAAGGATGGATTATGGATATTTATTAACATTTAAGGAAGGTTGATTGCAAGTTGTTGTTAGCAATGGTCAGAAAAAAAAACTGAACAAAGGAGATTAGATTCAAAGATCTCTTTGTGAAAAGAAAAAGGGGGAATAGAGAAATGATAGGCTATGCCGGGTGGTGGTGGCACACGCCTTTAATCCCAGCACTCGGGAGGCAGAGGCAGGTGGATCTCTGTGAGTTCGAGGCCAGTCTGGTCTACAAGAGCTAGTTCCAGGACAGGCTCCAAAGCTACAGAGAAACCCTGTCTCAAAAAACAAAAAACAAAATAAGAAAAGAAATGATAGGCTAAAAGGATAGATTACTGAATCTACTTTTAAACTAAAAAAACAACTACTAGTCTTAAATATTTTACATTGGTGTGAATTTTGGCTTATTGATACAAATTTAAAGTTATTTTTTTCTATACTATATGTATGTTTCTACTCTTATCTGGGGTATTGTGCCTACAGAACTCATTTAAAATGTAATGTATAATTAAAAATACAGATTAATAGTTGTTCATCTATAACAGACTTACAGTCATGTTAGGTATGTTTTCAAGGTCATACACAGATATATTAGATAGATAGATAGATAGATAGATAGATAGATAGATAGATAGATAGATAGATAGATAGATGGTCTTCAAATACATGAAAAACATACAGAATATGGCATTTAATATGCTTAATAGCACAGGATTTTCATGACAGTGAGACATCTGCTCCTGGCAGCACCAGTCCACTTCAGAGAAGATGATGTGTATCAAAGACGCTGCATATAGAGTTTGCTTTCTTTATGACAAAAGCTAACCATCTGGGCAAAGAACTATTGCTGACAGTATACTGTCACAAAAGAACCAGCAAGATACAAAAGAAAACAACTGCCAAACTTGCCAAGACAAAGCAGAACAGTCCTTCAAAATTCCTGCTTCTCAGAAAAGTCGCTATGAGCAAAAGATGGATGCCCCAATGTTACAGAACAGTGACTGTCCAGGCAGCCAGATGTCCCTGTTATTAGGTAACATTTCACCCTTCTGGGGTCTTTGACAAAGTTGAGGACTAGATAGTCATAGTTCAAGTTTTCCTTAGTTATGATAAAAGATAAATTATCTATAAAACTTTAGAGTCAAAAGATAAGATAGATAATAGAATATTTTCTCTAAATTTGCCAAATACAAATGAACTAGATATTGTAAATGTAATTCTTACTTAATAACTATTTTATTATATATAGTTTTACTATGTTAAGGTTAAAAACTTCCTTTCAATTATACAAAAAGGGGGAAATGATATATAATAATCATTCTGCACACTGTGAATATGTATTGCTCTCATTGTTAATAAAATGCTGATTGACTGATAGCTGGACAGGAAGAGATTGGGCTAGACAGTCTGATACAGAGACTATATTGGGAGGAGGAACGCAGAGTTGGAGGGGTCACCAGCCAGAGAGTAAGCAAGACATGGTGAAGAGATAAATTCCATGAGCCTTGGGGCAGCACACACATATTAATATTAATAAACTAATTAAAGATGAAAGAGTTAGCTAGTAACAAGCCTGAGCTAATGACTGAGCATTTATAATTAATATTAAGACTCTGAGTAGTTATTCCAGAGTGGCTGCTGACATAGGAAAATGTTGCCTATAGGTCTTAAATTATTTTTCTCATTTATAAACTAAATTATACAACACAGAATGTTAGTTGGTTAATATTCTTTAAGATAAGCTTATACTTTTTAATAGAAGGAAATAAATAATTTCCGTTCTTATATTACTTGCTATAGTAAGTCTCAAAAGCTATGTGACCTTCTTGCTGTATAACTTAACATGCAAAGCTGGGTGGTGGTGGTACATGCCTGTAATCCCAGCACTCAGGAGGCAGAGGCAGGTGGATCTCTGTGAGTTCGAGGCCAGCCTGGTCTACAAGAGCTAGTTCCAGGACAGGCTCCAAAACTACAGTGAAACCCTGTCTCGAAAACCCAAAAAAAACAAACAAACAAAAAAAAAAAACCTATGACTGCACCACTCAGTTGCAATTATAATGGCATATATAAGATATTAAAGATCTATGTGATGATTAAGAAAATGTGCCAAGGGCTGGAGAAATGGCTCAGTGGTGCCTGCTCTTCCAAAGGTCCTGAGTTCAATTCCCAGCAAGCACATGGTGGCTCACAACCATCTGTAATGAGGTCTGGTGCCCTCTTCTGGCCTGCAGACATACACACAGACAGAATACTGTATCCATAATAAATGAATAAATATTTTTTAAAAAAAGACATATTTTCCATTATCCTTTAAAAGAAAAAAAGAAAATGTGCCAAAATAACTGAGATCTGTTTCAAAGATTTCCTTCCCCCCCCTCCCCGAAGTGCTAGATACTGAGCCTAGAACCTTCCAGACACCAGGGCAGGGCTCTACCAGGAAGATGCATCTCTAGCCACTTCCAAGATTTAAATGTCATACTATTCATTTAATGAAATGGAAATTATTTAGCTCCACAGTGTGTGTTCACATGTGTGAATGTAAACATATGTATGAATGTATGTATGTATATGGTTTATATATAAAGAATTATGTCTTTATTTGAGTAATACTAACAAAAAACTTTTTAGATCTGCATATATTATTGTTGTGCTGTAATGATTATTCAAAGAAGTATTTATTTATTTACTTATTTTTATGTTGCTAATCTGGGGCCTTCGGCACACTAGGTGCATGCTCCACCAGCGGGCTACAACCTCACCTTCACAAGGGAGCTCCTCCGGGTCAGAGTCTCAATTTCCTTTTTCATTCCAGAAGTATTTGATGCTTAACTTAAAACACTCTGATTTCCAGAACACCTGCAAGGCAACCTTTGTTCATTCTCAAATACATTTACCAAACACATAGCAAAACAATGTTCAAATTTCAATCTGTGACATGGTAGTGTGCAAAAGAGTGATAGTACAGTATAATTCTATCTTTGTCAGGCCCCCAAGGACCCTTTTGGGGGAAGTGTTACACATGCAGGGCCCATCACACACACGCACAGTACATGGGCCCCATTTCTGCTCACCCATTTGGGGCTACAGTTTATTTTTAAAGCTATGATGTCTGATTTCTCCTTTCTCCATTATGAGTCATTTCCTGTGAAAGTCTTGCCTCCTGGTAACTAGCATCTGACCTTCACAAGTTAAATATGACCTACTTGCTGGATTGGTCAATTGTCATTATACTATTGGGTTTGACAGATTCCTTTCTAGAAGAATATGCTTTATCTATTTCTGTAGGATTAATCTGACCAAGGAAATTACCCATATTTTCCTCTACACTGACTCATGAGGACCATAATCTTTCAGATCAGAACAAAAGCAGCTTCCGGTTATCACTCCCCAAATTTGTCTGTTCTCTGAGTCACCTGGAGAATTTCAAAATAATACAACTTCCCTGAATCTGTCCCAATTCATAGTTTATTCCAAACAATATTCCAAAATGATTCTAATGTACCTAGATATCAGCCACCTTTAGTTCAATTTTTTTCTTTGTTGTCTTCTATTTAGGAATAGAGCTAAGGTGAATAACAAAATGACTTGTAATTGTTTACTTTTATAAGTTTTTAAAATGTTTTCTTAAATATCTCCAAAATCTCTAAGATTTAAGCAGGGCAGGTGTTGCTTCTAATTTCTATTCTAGAAATGAAATTTATGACATGTCAGGGAACAGCAGATCCCTGATTTCAATTTCACACTCTATCAGGGAGCGGAAACAGGCAGTAATGAGAGCATACATAGCTAAGGCAGCTGTATGGGATGTAGAGAGGCTCACACAAGGCTAATGACTCAAAGGCTAAGTAGAAATAGAAACGGAAAGCGAAGATAGGAAGGTGTTCTCTAGGTAGCAATGAACAAAATTGTGAAAAGAATCAAGGAGAGAGTAAAAGAAAATTTTAAGAAACAGAACTAGTTTAGATTGACTAATCAGATATTACAGGGAAGAAAGTGGCCAAAGTGAGTCTGAAGTGTACGCAGGAGCCGTCAAGCACTGCTAAAACCTTGAGACCTTGTTAAGGCCAATAAGAAACTATTGAAAGATTCTGGGCAGAGGGACCCCTGATGAGATTCGTGTGTACCAAGACTTGGGGTGCAAAGTGGAGAAGTATTTGAAGCAGAGTACGGCAGGGAGTGAGGAGACTGGTTAAGAGACTCCTTATCAGAGCGCCTCAAAACAATCATGCCTGAACCCCCAGTAGACATGGGAAGAGGAGGTGAATGATGGAGGTGGTTGGCCAAACCATTTCTTGAAATAGAGATCAATAGTCGGGCTGTGTGGCAGCGGTGGTGTTGGTCTTTAATCCCAGGACTCAGGAGGCAGAGGCAGTCGGATCTCTGTGAGTTCGAGACCAGCTTGGTTTACAACAGCAAGTTCCAGGACAGGCTCCAAAGCTACAAAGAAACCCTGTCTCGAAAAATCAAAAAAACAAAACAAAACAAGAAATAGTCAGGTGGTGGTGGCCTACACCTTTAATCCCAGCACTCCGGAGGCAAAGACCTGAGGATCTCTGTGACTTCAAGGCCAGCCTAGTTTACTTACAAAAGCTGGTTCCAGGCCAGGCACCAAAGCTACAGAGAAACCCTGTCTCAAAAAAAAAAAAAAAGAAAGAAAGAAAGAAAGAAAGAAAGAAAGAAAGAAAGAAAGAAAGAAAGAAAGAAAGAAAAAGGAAAGGAAAAGAAAGAAAGAAAAGAAAAGAAAGAAACAGAGATATCAGTGTGAGAGGAGCTGTTAGGGACAGTGTCTATGTGGGGTGACTAGAAAGCAAATCAATAAATAAATGCTATGAGTCTGAAGCTCAAGGAGAGAGAGAGAGAAGCAAAGAGATAAGATTTGGACATCATATATTGGAGCCATAGGCTAAGAAAATGGAGGGTATGGGAAAGCCAGCTCTAGCCAAAATAAAGACATCACATAGATAGTATAATTAGAGCTGGGGTGATAACCCAGGTCTTGTAAGTTCTAGTCTATGGTCTTTTCTAAGAACTATAGCAATTAAGAGCCCTGGCATGGGGACAAGACATGATCCAGTGGTATGACTTGGGTGGCGTAGTTCTTTTTTACCTTGTTTTCTTACCAGACAGTCAGGAAGGAACTGATAGCATCATATTCAAGGATATTGCAGAAATGAAGTAAGAAAGCTTATCTAAAGCTTATGCTTCCTTACCATATGATAAGCAATTCATAAATGAATAATTATTATCATGCTCATTAAATAAAAGGCACAAGTTTAGTCAAAGATCATTCCATATAGATTTTTGAAGACTGTTGAGTTTAACATGTGGATTTAAATGTAGCCACTTTATCACAATGGATTTAATGTCTAATATTAATTTTCACCTTATAACTTGTCTGTAAACACTATTCATACTGTTCAGGATCAAAATCAAACTTGATGTGGTTAGAGGTAACCAATTGTATTCTAATTTGGAGTAGTTTTGCCTAAGTCTGTGGGAGACAAAGAATAAAACCATCATATTTCATTAGATTTGGGGATGTTGGGGCTCTCTTGTATATATAGATGTTCCTCCACAAAAACTAGAGTATGTTGGATGGGCAACTGTCAAATGCATGGCCCTGGATGTGGAATCTGTTTGGGGGAGGAAAGATTCCACACAGAATGACTATGATAAATATGCTGTTTATCCAATACATGCTTCATGATAAATATTCTAAACATGTACTTCAATAATTCTCTCATCAGAGCAGCCTTCTTACCACCCCCAGCAGCAGATACTGATAATTAATCAACTGAAATGAATCTTTACAGAATAAACAAAACTGTTATATGTGAATGATGATTATGTCTTGTTCAGTAGTGAAGGCTTTTCATAACTTATTCATGCCAGCGTTAGAATGACATCTCTCTCAGGGCATAAAATCTTCATAAAACCTCTTTTTAGATTTTTGGGCCATCAGGAACTCTTCAGCCATAGCCAGGGGAAGAGGCAGTTATAGGAAACAAATAGGGCGTCAGATTGTGCTCTAAGAGGAACAGAGCGAGTCTCTCAGTTCCGGACACACTCACAGCCATGCTGGCAGCCCACACAGGGAGGACCTGCTCCACCACAGAAGGACCTCTGTCTAGGCTTCTCTGTAGACTATGCATGAAGCTTTGTGGTTAAGGAATTTGGAAAGAAAATTGATAGACTACACCGGCCCCACAAGGGCCTCCCTTTGGACATGAGGAAAGGGCTATCAGGTGATAAATAAAATGTAATGTAAGCTCCAAATGTAGTATTTGTACTAAAGATAATTCTCCATATATTCCTGGATATCTTGCTGAAGCATTGATGGCCAGACATCTACATAGCAAGCGGTCTCTGAAACTCCAGGATGCAGGGCAACGTTAGAATACAGGACTTAGCTAATCTATCTTCTCTCCACGGCTGCCTATTGCAAATGGAGGTATCACCTCTAGATGCTGTCCTGTGGCAACAGAGGCTTGGGACCTGAACTCATTGATATTGACATTCCTTTAGTAATAAACTCTCCTTTGTGTCTAAGCCAGGATCCTCCTGGTCTCTGTCAGCATCCATGTTGTTGACAGCTTGCTGGTAAGTAAAATTTCATGCTTTTCCTAGCTCCCAAAGTAAGACTTAATCATGTATGGTATTTATTATGTATTACTTCAAGTTTTAATGTTTTCTAGCTTTAAAATGTGTTTTTGTGATTCTCCTCTTCCTTAAGTGAGATTTGGGATAGAGAGAACAAACCTATAGTCAATAAAAATGAAATATATTTATCAAAGTGTTATTGATAGCCATGTAGTCAATGACCCATGGATAAAAATCCTACTGTGCCTGTCAATGATTCAAAAAAATGAAAGAAAAATACTCATGTTTTTCTAAACTGACTTTCTCCATTAAAACAAAGCAAAAGCCACCCAAGGACTAACTTCACTGAATTCCTTTGCATTCTCTACAATGACTGAAATACTAAAATAATTATAACAAAATTAAGGCAATCATAATGCTTTTTATTTTGTTTCTTTTCAAATTTTGTGCATGTGTGGTATATACGTGTGCTTGCACATGTGTGTGCAGGTGCTCTCATCCATGTGTACCGTGGAGACCAGAACTGACATTAATGATGAGTTTCTTCCTCTGTCATTCCCCCTTACTTCTGGAAACAGACTCTCTCATGAGTTGATCTTGAGTTCACCAGCTCTCTGAACTGGTGGCCCACAAGGCCCAAGTCCCAGGTATCCTCCTGTGTCTGCCCCGCTCACACTCAGTCCTGGGATTACAGGTGCAAGCATCAAACTGGCCTATAATATGGGTGTCATGTGGTCAACAAGACAAAACGACAGCCTACAGAATGGGAAAAGATCTTCACCAACCCCACATCAGACAGAGGTCTGATCTCTAAAATATACAAAGAACTCAAGAAATTGGACACCAAAAGAACACATAATCCAATAAAAAAAATGGAGTACAGCCCTAAACAGAGAACTCTCAACAGAGGAATCTAAAATGGCTGAAAGACACTTAAGGAAATGTTCAACATCCTTAGTCATCAGAGAAATGCAAATCAAAACAACTTTGAGGTTCCATCTTACACCTGTAAGAATGATCAAGATCAAAAACACTGATAACAACTTATACTGGAGAGGTTGTGTGGAAAAGGGAACACTTGACTGTCTTGCATGTTTTCAAAATTCCTATAATCATAATTTTAAAAATCCCTTATGCGCCAGGCGGTGGTGGCGCACGCCTTTAATCCCAGCACTCAGGAGGCAGAGGCAGGCAGATGGATCTCTGTGAACTCGAGCCCAGCCTGGTCTACAAGAGCTAGTTCCAGGACAGGCTCCAAAGCCACAGAGAAACCCTGTCTCGAAAAACCAAAAAAAAAAAAAATTTCCTTATGTGAGAAAATAAAAATCCTATTCTAAATAAATAACTTACACTAATTTAGAAGACTCAGTCTCTGTGTAATCTGCTCATTTTATGCTTTTCTTTTCCATTCATGAGAAATCTTTTCCACTCACCCATTTCTTGCCCCATTCATGAGAAAAGCAATGTGCCACACGGCTTGTGCAGAGCAGAATAGGATTGCATCGTCTGATTTCTCAGCCTTCTTCTCAATGCCTCTCTTGTACATAATTCATCATTCATCACACCTTTCTTCATATGAAGTCATAAAACTTGAAAATGCTTAGAATTTTCACCTTTGGTAATTCCTTTACATTTCAGGACTTTCTCTTGTTTTTTGGTTTTGGTTTTTGTTTTTTGTTTTCGCTTGCTGGCTTATAGTGCAATCAAGTCCACACTGGGACACATTAGGTGAAATGTCTTCTTGATTCACTCAAAGTTCTGTAGCTCCTCCATGAATCACTCCTATACACACACACACACACACACACACACAGATACACACATACACACACAGACACACATATACACACAGACACACACAGACATACACACACATCAACCTAGAGCTAGATCTTGACACTGTCTAAAAGGTAACTATTTTGAAACCTTTAATATAAAATTCTCTAACAGAAACACTAAAACATTAAAGAAACAGATGGAACTAGCTTCAAAATATATTTCACTTAAACCACATATTGCTACTTTAAAATGCAATCACTGTAAAAATTATTTAATGAGACACTTAGTGAATGTTTAATGAATATTCTTTCTACACAAAATCTTGGGAATTCTGTGTTTATTTCACCTTTACAGCATACCTCAGCTCTCTTTACTACACTTCAAGAGATCAGTTGCTACCTACGATGTGTGGTTACAGGCCAGGAGAATAAAGTCTGAAGAGATCATTTCTTCCCTCTCTTCTGAAGCAGTTTTTTCCTGTTCTTGTGACCACATACCTGACAGAAAGCTGAAGGGAAGACAGGCTTCTCTGGGCTCGGTGGGCTGAGACATTCCAGTCGCCTATGGTGGGGAAAGCAGGACAGCTCAGCAGCGGCAGCGGGAGCGGGCGATGCAACCATGCCGCACGTGGGTCATGCCTGAGTGCTTGTCCGCACATGCGTGGCCCTGGAACCAGGAAGTGTCAGCCATACTGTGGCTGAATCATAACAATAGCAGCCACTTTAAACAAAATAATTCTTTGGAATAAAAATCCCTGCCATCTTGGAACCAGGAATTGAAAGACCCCCCCAAAGTGGTCTTATCGCCGAGGAGCCCCCAGACTCAATAACCAGGCCGTCAGATGCAAAAGCACGAGGTTTAATTCCACGGTTGCGCAAGCAGGTGCCCAGCTTCGGGATAGCCAAGCACCCCGAGTATCCATGCAAGCAAGTTTTTATAGACAAAACCACAAGTTTTACATAAATTATAATATGGGGTACAGGTACAATTGGGATTGGTCTAGATATTCAACCCAGAATGAAATTAACATAGTTCAGCCTATTCCCAGAAAAACCTTGAATACGTGACAAGCTGCCTGTT
>PVIU01018506.1:0-38835 GCA_004026605.1 Ondatra zibethicus
CACACACACCAAGGAAAGTGTGGACCCATACACAAATAATAAATAAATGTAAAATATCTTTGTATAAAAAGAGAGCGTAAAATACTAGCGTGAACAACAGTGATTGCTATTTACTATATACAAGGTATCTTACTCACTGCTTAATACCTTTTGATTCTCCCTTAAAGACAAAATAAACAACATTTTAAAAACCAGAGAAGTGGTGCATTCTATCTAAAAATACACAGCCAGCTCATTATCTGAGCCCTGAAGATGTGAACTCAGATCTAATACAGCAGCCCCTTTTCATACACGGTGTCATTTCCAGGGTGCAGAGGCACGGGCACAGTAGCCAAAAGCTGTGCTCTGACGCCAACCCAGCGCTTTCATTAAATGGAGGGCAGGATTGTGGTTGGAAGCCAGTTCTTTCTCTGGTGTGGTGTGGAGAAGGTTAAAGAAATATTTGTGTCTGTGGAGCACTCGCGAAATTTTATGTGACCCTGAGAGTTGCATTCAGTCATTGGGGTCACTGAGAGGGGAATTGACAATGAAGGCCTCTGAGGTGATGACGGAAAACTACTGCAGCCTGCAGGACCGGCAGCTTAGAGAGGAACATGAGTGACACGTCAGTCACTGTCAGCAAACGCGACAAGTGCTTCTAGAAACTTCTTTCTCCGGTGAAATCCTCATGAAATGTTAAGATTAATGTCAGATGGGATATTGAAAACAGGACACAGAAGAGATGTTAGACTAATCAAACCAAACGGAGATTTTTTTTTTAAACCAGTTAACGGTAAGAGAATCATATGACCCTTGTTTTCTGTTTCTAGAACAAAGAATCACATTTTGCGGGGGGGGGGGGGTCAAGGCAGTATTGTTTGTGTTATTCGACATGATCAAAATGTCAATGTGGTCAAAGTGTGTGTGTGTGTGTGTGTGTGTGTGTGTGTGTGTGTGTGTTTGATTGTGTATAACTGTGTATGTATGCCTACGTGTATGCATCGTGTGAGAGCTTGCATGTACAGATCAGAGTTCAACCTCTGGAGGTATTCCGCAGGTCACCATTCATTTTTTTTCTGTTGTTGTCTTAGACAGGGTCTCTGACTAATCTAGAACTTATTGGTGAGCCCGAGAGACCCATCTGTCTGTGCCACTACAAAGAGATTCAAAGGGCGTGCTACCCAATGCAGCTGCTTTCCCATGGGTTTGGGGGCTATAGCCTGGGTCTTCGTGTGTGCACGGCAGGATCTTTTACTTACTGAGCCCTCTCTTCATCCCCTTTACATGTATTTAATGCTCAAGTTTAGAATCCTATCATCTCTACCTTTTGTTGTGGGTATGAATAGGATTATCAGGACAATACTGACTTTATAACATCATTTTTATTGAGGTGGTTTTATCTAAACACAGTTAGATGTGAATTAGTTACTGTGCCTTTGTAGAGCTCTTAGTGTTTGGGGTCGTTTGGTAGATGACATTTTTTATACTGTATTCAAAGACAGTCACGAAAATCTCACAGCTAAGCTTTATTCCACTTCACTCATTTTCATTCAGTTTCAGCCACTCTTCCTGCTGACTTACCTGGGCTCAGGGACCAGAAACCTATTTAACTGAAGCCCAGTCTGGCACCTCTTTTGCTGATTCCATTTCTCATTTCTTTTTGTATTCTTTTCTGGAGATGAGGACAGAACCCAGGGCCTTGCCCTTGCTAGGCAAGCGCCCTTCCACTGAGCTGAATCCCCAAGCCTGCGTTTCTCATTTCTTAACAGCCACCCACATAAAAATCTCTCTCCCACCCTCTCTTGTAACTCGATGGAATGTGTGGGTAGGTTCCACCCTTTTCCAGTTCTCAATCTGACTTCACAGCTTTAGATCTTTCAAGTGCATCTTGGGATGCCGTGCTCTTCATCTTTAGGTGAAAGGGAGTCACACATGTCAAGAACCACTGTCTACAGGGTACTTGTCTCAGATCTCAGCAAAGTATTGGATGAACTTGGAGGAAACTTCCATATTGCAACATTCCCCTTCAGGCAAATGCCCAAATCTGACCCAATCATGTCTGCACCAAGTCCCATAGGTCATCCTTCCCTAATTATGTAAGCACCTCAGGAATTCTTCTCCAGAAAACAGAGAAGTTAGGGAATTTACTGGGTTGAAATAAAGATTGCACCATGTTTCTCTCAAGCCTTCTCTCTGTGGACCAATTTTGAATGTTGAAAACGAAAACTCATACATGACATCTTACTATTATTCTACTCACTCCCCAACAGTGTGAATCCCAGAGGATGAGCCCCAGGGAAAGGCCCTTACACAAAGACAAAGAAGAAAGTTTAGGGTTAATCTCCTAAAGTGTCTTCGCCTCCCTCGGTGACTGTCAGCACCCCAATGACTTTGAGCATCTTTTGAGGGTAGACGCTCCAATCCCCATGTCTGTACCCCAGTATTCCTCAGCACTCAACACACTCTGGAGAGCACAGCCCTGGGGATTTCTCCATAAATGGACACAAATGTGAACTCTGACTGGGTCTAGCCTATCATATAGGAAGCAAATTTGGCTGCAATCCACGGTATTCTTAATAACTTCCAACAGTGCAGGGCTTCAGTGGAGCAAAAAGAAAAAAAAAAGCATTATACTCCCAACTGGAATGGTGGGGTGCTTCACATAAACTTTTGAATCAGGCAGATTTATGTCAGTTCTGCAGAAGTGAAAGTTTACAAGGTGTTTTAAAGAAACTGATATCACAGGCTATATAATTCCCACAAACGTTTAAATGTAAGACTGTCACTCCCCTGCGTCTGATGGTGAGGTAAGTGCAGGCGTTGAACACTCAGCCCCCACCCCTACTCAAATGGATGATGAGTGGGTATAAAGTTAAGGAAAAACCAGCATCAGCTCTGGAAAATAGGAAGGGTGCCACACATATGCCAGTACATAAGGGAGTATATACTTCATATACACTGGAGGCAATGAACACAAGGTACCATTTAGACTGTTCACAACTGTCCTCATGTCAGAGAAAAAGTCCATAGGAAGTGGAAAAGTTCAACAGTTCTGGTAAGAGTGACTAATTTGGAGGGATGAAGTCCTTGGGCTAAGAAACATCAACCATCCAAATACTAGTTCTGCTGTTAGGTTTTCTCCATGTTCTGGGAAAGTCCCTTAGGAAGAGGCTTGTCTCTGCAACAAGACACCCTTCAAGGCTGGAGACCTTCCCAAGCAAGACTACCTCAGAGGTCCTAGGCCAGGAAATGATGCCCCAGATCCAAACAAGAGCACTTTGAAGATATGGGAGTGGAGCATAGAATACCTGTTCTTGGACATCACAGAGAGCCACGGCTGATAATCTTATGAAAACAGAGAGGCTACAAAGGAAGGAACGCAGCACATGGATTTTGTTAGAGTTTATGTGGCAGCTTCAGTCATGAGGAACCAGAAGCCCAAGGAAAACTATTTTATGCCTGGAATCAATGAAGAATGGAGATACTTGACTGAAGTGCAATACAGTCAAATGCTGATAAACTGAGGAAGGAAAACAGTAAGACACATCTCTTTCCATTTCTTTTGGCTTCTCTATGTGTTATTATTTTCACGGATTCCTCTGGAAGGCAGGTCTCCAAGGAAGCAAAGAGTAGGGTCAATGGTTTTAATGAAGAGATGCTTTAGTTTCCATGGCATACCTTGAGGAACAGGGATTCCAGTCTCTATAACATCTTTGAGAAGAAAAAGGAACAAAGGATACACACCAGATGGTAGAAAGAGAAAATCTGCTTTGGAGACTATTTAGTCTCCTTTATGTCAAAGAACTTACCATGTGTTGATGCCATAAGTTGAGGTGTTGTGTTCTGAGCATCACAAGTTATCTATTCTAAGAAATGCAAAGATAAATACACTAATTTGTGCCTCAGAATGATTCTAGGACCAGCATGCTTTAACAGGATCTGCAGTGTAGATAGAAAAACATAGGTATGTTGACCATTCCTACCATGTTGCAAGCACATGGGCAGCTCCTGGCACTGGATAATAAGCAGAGGTATAACATCTTTCCTGGGTTGGGGCTTAAAGCAGCCAGGTGCAAAGCCCTTTTCTCTGCAGATCCTTTTGATTTGGTGGGCTGAAGAGAGAAAACTCAAAACCCCAGGACTGGTGAGATGGTTCAGAAGGTGAAGGTATCATCTTGAGGAGCCTGATGACCTTTGGGCCTGTGGACCCTCACGATAGAAGGAGAGAAGGTCATACCCAAGCTGTCCTCTGATCTCCATACAGGCTTTTATGTAACAAGTATTTTTCTATCCTGCCAGCCAACTCCCAAATAATGACACAGAGACTTCATACTAATTATGAAAACTCAGCCTAAAGCTTAGACTTGTTCCTAACTGTAACATGAAGGCCGGCTTGTTGGGGTTTATGTCCCACCTGGTACCCCACAGCTGGCAAGTCCCAAAGAAAATCACACAGAGGTCTCCAGAAGATTATAAACTGATTGGCCCATTAGCGCAGGCTTCTTATTAGCTCTTGTAGCTTATATTAACCCATTATCCTTATCTATGTTTGCCACATGGCTCAGTACCTTTTTCAGCGGGACAGGTCACATCCTGCTTCTTCGGTGGTCTGGGCAGGAGTGCGGAAAGAGCTTCCTTCTTCCCAGAATACTCCTGTTCTTCTGGCCCCACCTTTACTTCCTGTCTGGTTTTCCCACCCATACTTCCTGCCTGGCCAATCAGCGTTTATTTAAAACATGATTGACAGAGTACAGACAATTCTCCCACACCACCTATCTTGCTCTTATAACTTAAATTAACCCACTGTATTAATTTACATTCTATCACATGGTGTCACTTCTCTTCCATCTTGCACCTCCTGCTTCCTCTCTGTGTCTTCTGGTTTCTCTCCCACACCTAGATTCCTCCTCCTCTTCCTTTTTCTCCCTGGAAATCCCGCCTATGCCTCCTGCCTGGCTATTGGCTGCTCAGCTTCTTATTACACCAATCACAGCAACACACCTTCACACAGTGTAAAAATATCCCATAACACTTGTGTGTGTGCATGCTTGCATGCGCGCGTATACAGACACACACACACACACACACACACACACACACACACACACTGTATACAGGCTGCTGGATCCTCTGTGGAGCTGAAAGGAGAAAGCCCAGTGGACAGCCAGCCTGAAGACCTCAGAGTGAGCAGGAGATCACCTTTTACCTTTCTAGTCCCATGTAAGAGGATAATGATGTCACCCACTGGGGTGGGCACCCAGAAACCAGGAGAAGAATAACAGACTGACAAAAGTTGGTGTGAAAAATCTCCTTCAAAGACAATAAGAGAGAGAAAATGTAGGTTGGCCACAGATGTCCCTGAGTTAAAAACTTCTAGGAAGCAGTGGAGTGACATCTGCTACAATGCAACTTAATCATTAGAAGATCGTACAGAGAATAAAACTTTATAAAGTTTGATAAGTACACCATCAGATGTGCATGTACACGTATACATTACAAAATGATCCTAGAACAGTTAGATAGACTCAAAATAGACAGATAAATAGATAAACTCAAAATTAATGTCAACTTAAGGTAAAACTGCTTACCTTTATCAGTGAGAGAAACACGTCTCTTTTCCTCACTGAAATTACTCCTAGCTTGAGCAGAATGGCTGCACTTTCTAGTTGTGAAATCCTAGTGTCCACACCTGGCATTCCATAGCTGTGATCTTTGGCTTTTATGGCTAGAGGAACTGAAGCTCTGCCTCCTAGAGTCATCCAGAAAGGTAAACCCAAGGGGAAGAGGTGTGCCATATTCTGCCCTTAATAATGCTAGTACCAATGTCCTTGCTTCACCTACCAATTATGTAAGTGTTGCTAAACTTTGGTAGTAAATTCCCACCTTCGGTGATACCCATCAATTGTACTTGAAAAGGCATCAACATGTGTAGATTTTGGCTCAACAAATGGGCTTAGAATTCACGAAAGCTTTTCAATGGTTTAAAAATTCTCTATCTGTGTTTTTAAGTGTGTTGATATGAGAGATTACTTTTATAGGTGTAACAGTTATATCACTTTCAGCAATGTATCACATAGCAATGGAAACACTGGGTAACATTTCCAAACATCCGGTTTTGAAATGCTCTGTTACCTCATAATGTGGCTGATGGGGCATTCCTGCCAGGAAAGAAGGAAAGCGTTAGCTGGGCTGTTTTCAGGAGTGTTCGGAGCAGGGTGGGGGAGTTACCACCCCCTCTCTCTCTTGTGTTTGCCTCATGAGTTTTACTCTTAACATAAGCCTTTTATTTTTGGCATCCTTGAGATACTTGTCAGTGCTGTGAATTAATTTGAGTAACAGTAAATCAAGCAACCCTCGGCTCGGCTTCACTGAACACACATTCACTCTGGTGAGCATTTGGCAGTGAACAAAATGTGTGTCACTGTCACCACCCACCTTCTTCCTGAGTCAGGTGACAATATCTGTCTTCTATGTACGTGTGAGTACAAGACCAGCATCAATTCGTGCCAAATGTCAGGAAAGTGTAACATCATTATCACTTTAAAAAGTAATTCATATTTTAGCATATGTGTACTGTATGTTTTTCTATATAACCCCCATGTATACGTGCATGCATCTATGTAAGTGTGTGGGTATGTGTGTGTGCATGCATGTGTGTGCATGCATGTGTGTAATAGCAGAATTGACATCAAGCATCTTCTTCCAGGTCTGTCCACTTTACAAAATGAGATGGGAGCTCTGGTAGAAACTCGAGTTCACTGGCTTGGCTACTCTAGCTGGCCAGCTCAAAGAAACCCCCTCTCTACCCTCCACACTGAGATTACTGCCCCACACTCCCAGCTTTATTTGGGTTCTGGGGATTCCAGTCCTTCCAGTCCTCATTCTTGCATGGCAAGAACTTTTCCCACTGAGCCATTTCCCAAGCTTTATTTCTTTAAAGAGTGTTTTCTCTCTTGGGGGTTGAATTATGCACTCATCTATGGGTATAGCCATTAGGAGTCATTTTATTGCTATATTCATTTAGCAGAATCACAGTAGGAGGTTTTCCCCTAGGGCCCATGACCTCTCTAGGCTATGGCTCTTGACCAAATTAAGTGTGTCAAGTATGGGTTCCATATCAAGGAACAAGCGTTAAGTCCAAGCAAAATGTTACCTACAAATGGAAAATGTATTTAAAAAAAATGAAAATCTTTGGAGCCCTAGGCCCTAAGTGGGATGGCTTGTTTTGTTTTGTTTTGATTTATTATCACACCTCTCTCCCCAGAGCTCAGGAATATATGTGGGAGATAAGACAGAAAGATTATAAGAGCAAAAAGTGGTGAATAACTCCAAAAGAACAGTACTTTCCAGGCACAAGAAGGCTGAAGTACATGCAAACTCATAGAGACAGTAACAGCACACACAAGACCTGCAGAGGTTCAAAAACAGAGATAACCCCAATGTAGGGGGAGAGGTGAGCATAAAGGACACCCCCTGACCTAGAAACTGGCTGCAATCAATAGCATCTGGGAGAAGGAAAAGCACTTTCCTCCAATGGAGTGATGCTGGTATACTAACTACACTCTAGAGCAGACCCCATGCTCAAGACCAATCAAAATCCTTATATGTGGTGTGTGTGTGTGTGTGTGTGTGTGTGTGTGTGTGTGTGTGTGTGCTGTTTAGTTTGGTTTTAGTTATTTGTTTGGAGAGAGAGAAAGAACAAGAAAGTTAGTTGGGGAATATGTAAGGAATTGGGAGACGGGACCGAATATGATCAAAATATATTGTGTGGAATTCTCAGAAATAAACAAAACATAAAAAATAATATTTTCCAAAGTGTTTTCCCTTGGGATTTTCAGGAATGTGGTCCTATATTTCAGCTGGAGTGTTTACATCTGGTGTTAGAACAAAGTTTTAGTAAAATAAATCGCCATTATAGAAAGGCTATAGAAATATGACCCAAGCATACCTAAGACAACAACACATGCAAATGGGGAGAAATGTGAACTTTGCTGTAAAAAGTTACTTCCAAAGCCAAAGCATTAGAGTATTTTATAGAAGCAAAACAACTAAAGAAAAAATGCACTTTTGCTTCTAAGCATACTCTCCAAAAGGCATTAGATGTCAGAAAAATCAATATCAAAAAATAGAATATACTATGGAGTCTATGAATGAGACTCCAGACAATTTGAATTCAAATCCATTTTTACTTGTGACCAGTTGTGTGACCTTGGAAAAATAGTTGAGCCTGTGTTTCTATTCCCTCATCCATATTATGTTGATAGCAAAAATGTCTATTTGTAGAATTCCTTTGAAAATCAAAAATGTTCATTGGAATAAAATATACAGAACCCCACCTGATGCAGAGCCCTAGCTGTCATCTGTGGATACAATGCCCACCCACTCACTGAATAGGTCTCATCCTCATCTCTGATTTGGAATCTGGTGTGGGAGGTCCTTCTGTATATGTGTTACTTTTATTGGTTAATAAAGATGTTGCTTTCAGCCAATGGCTTCACAGAATATAGCCAGGCTGAAATATATATATATTTAGAGAGAGAGAGAATAGGTGGAATCAAAGAGAAGCCATGTAGCCTTTGCCAGAGAGAGATGACTCTGATGGAGCCTGCTGAAATCTTGTTGGTAAGCCACAGCCAAACGGCAATACAAAGATTAATAGAAATGGGTTAGTTTAAGATATAAGAGCTAGATAGAAATATGCATAAGCTCGTAGGCCAAGGAGTTATTTGATTAATAAAGTTTCTCAGTGATTATTTTGGGTCTGGGAAGCCAGGAATAAATTAACAGCCTCTGCCAATAAATTGGCGCCCAACGTGGGGCTGACTAAATCCACATAAAACTTGAGAAAGCTTGGAAAGAAATCCTAGACACAAAAGAATAGAGTTAAGCATGACTTTTTGGTAGCAGCATTTTCCCAGGTAAGCCCTGTTTGCTAGGAGCAAGCAGACATGATTCCTTTAAGAGAGGTCTTCCTAATTCAGTGGTAGCAAAAAAAAAAAAAAAAAAAAAAAAAAAAATCTGTGAAGCAGTTTCCTGAGCCATGCTGCCAGCATGAATTCTGGCTCTTTCATGAGGCCGAGCATTTGAATGGGGTTTTTTGGCAGCATACTGCAAGTTAGTTGGTGGGAAAACATGGGCCAACTGGTTACCAGAGTTGAGTTGGTGAGTGTGGCTCCCACCTGGCAGTCTCAGAGGCAGTGAACAGACATCTGCCATGTTGGGTTGGGCAGAACAGCCTTAGTCCTAGCCATACCACTTTGCATTTTAAGAAATGGTCCTATTCAGAATAGGACTGCAGATACACAATAAAGACAAATTCAGATGGAAAAGACCTCTAAATGTGTCACAGTGTGTTTTAAAAATGTGCATAGGCTTGGGAGAGAGAAGAAAAAAATTATAGAGAGTTATAAAAAGAAGTAAATGTTTTTTAAAAAAATAAAAAAAAGTCTTAAAGAGACAGAGTAATCTTGTAGAAAAAGTAATAGAGAAATAAATAAGCCTTGTAAAGATAGAATATACACAAAGAGTCTGGATTATGTATATTACTGTGTTTTCTTTGAATTTTTTGTCTGCAGAGAGGCATTTGATTCTGGGGACTGTTAAGATAAATATATATATACATATATATGGTATCTTGACTTCAAAATTTGGGTCTAATGATTTGTTGCTTTGGAAAAGAGGTTCTTATTTTGCTTCCACAAAAGATGAGAATCTGTGGATTTCTTCCAGACTAATGTGGTTGGATAGACTAAGACCCCCCCAAAAGGTTGCTGTGAATACCCCTCAAAATTACTTTACCCAACAAAAAGCAAGAAGCAGTTTGGAGAAAACTATGCTCAAATTCCCAAATACCGTTTATAAATGTTTGTTTACATTTAAAGGGGGATATGCTGGAGAGATGAATACTTTGTATTGGTATGGATCTTGGCCTATTGATACAAATTTTAGGTCAATTTTGCTATATGTATATTTCTGCTCTTGATTAAGGTAATGTGTTTGTGTAGCTCATTTAAAACTGTAATGTATAATTTAAAAATTTAGGTTAATAGATAATCACCTATAATAGTCAAGCTTGTAGTTATGGTAGATTTTCTAGATATATAGAGACATAGTTCAGTTAGATAGGTAGTCTTCAAATCTTTCAAAGACTACAAATATGGCATTTAAGATGTTTTAAGAACTTAAACTTTTCATGACAATCAGACTCATCTGCTCCTGGCAGTACCAATCTACTTCAAGAGGGTGATGGGCACCGAAGGGCTCCTTATGGCATTGGTTAACCATTTGAGCAAGATACTGCTCTTGTCTGGGCTGGTTATAATGATAGTTATAGTTTTCCTTAGTTATGATAAAAGATGAAGTAGATATAAATATTGTAACTGTAATTCTTGTTTGATACCTGTTTTATTATATGTAATTTTGCTATGTTGAAGTTAAAACCTTCCTTTTTGTTTGAACAGAAAAGAGGAGGTATGTGGGATTCCCTTCTATATGCTGTGAATAACAGTGGTTAATAAAGGACTGCTTTGGACCTATAGCAGGGCAAAACATAGATAGGCAGGGAAAACTGAGAATGCTGGGAGAAGGGAGGCATAGTCAGAGAGAAGCCATGTAACCCTGCCAGAGACAGATGCCAAAACTTTAGCTGGTAAGCCACAGTCACATGACAATACACAGATGAATAGAAATGGGTTAAATTAATATGTAGGAGTTAGCCAATAAGAAGTTAGAGCTAATGGGCCAAGCAGTGATTTAATTAATACAGTTTCTGTGTGATTTATTTCAGTTCTGGGCATCTGGGATGAACAAGCAGCTCCATTCAACAACTGCTTGATATTATGGTGTGTGAACTGAACAGGCAGGACCAACAGAAAAATGACTGCTGAACTTGCCTAAAGGTGAGATGATCCTTTGGGTTCCGTCTTCATAAAAGAGTCTTCTAGATTTTCTGCAAGATATAAAAGAAAGTTACTGACAAACTGCCAATACAGGCAAACTGTCTTTGAAATTTCCTGCTTCTTGGAAAAGTCTGCCAGATACTATGGGCCAGTAAGCTAAAGATGGGTGCCCACAACATTACAAAAAAACTTTGGGTGACTGTCCAGGCAGCAAGATGTCTCTGTCAATTCTAGAGTTTTGGAAGTTGCTTACAATGTACTTCCTGTTTACTTAGGTAATATTATATTCTTCTGGAGTCTTTGATGGAGTTAAAGAATAGATAGTTATAATTATAGTTTTCCTTAGTTATGATAAAGGATAAAGTAGATATAAATATTGTAACTATAATTCTTGTTTTATACCTGTTTTGTTATATTTAATTTTACTATGTTAAAGTTAAACCTTCCTTTTTATTTAAAAAGAAAAGGGGAAATAGTGTAGGAAGTCCTTCTGTATTTGTGTTGCTTTTATTGGTTAATAAAGAAGCTGCTTTCAGTCAATGGCTTCACAGAATATAGCCAGGCTGGAAGAGATATATATAGAGAGAGTAGGCTGAGTCAAAGAGAAGCCATGTAGCCGCTGCCAGAGAGAGATGCCTCCATTGGAGCCTGCTGAAACCTTGCCGGTAAGCCACAGCCACGTGGCAATACACAGAGTAATAGAAATGAGCTAATTTAAGATACAAGAGATGGCTAGAAATATGCATAAGCTAATAGGCCAAGCAGTGATTTCATTAATACAGTTTCTGAGTGATTATTTTGTGTGTGGGAAGCTGGGAACAAATGAGCAGCGTCCTACAATAGGAATCCTATTTTTATCATGTGTTGAGATCTAGCGTTCTGTTTATTTGCTCATCCTATCTTTCTGATACAGCTTGCTTCATTCCTCCTTGTACAGGTGGAGTTTTCTTACTCGCCTTTTCCAAGTACACTGTTTTTCCAAATGCGCATGAATGTATCTCATCACATTTCAAAAATAGTTCATTTGGAATTTTAATTGCAATTAGGTTAGATTTTCCCATTGACTTAGCTGTAATTAGCAATTTCATATCAAAATAACTTGAATGTTAATAGCAGTTGGCATTTTTAAAAAATACCTCTGGAGGGTTGTCTGATTTGAAACTCAAGAACCTTTTTCTAACCTGGGCGAGTCTGTACCATCTGCATTTAGCCAGATAAATGGGGCTCAGAAATGCTCAGTAGCTCACGGAGCTTAGAGTGACAAGAGCCCAGGCTCAGATCTGACTCTGATGTGTGGCAAAATTCAAGCAGTTTCATTATTTCATAGTGGCCTAGTATTATTTTAAAGACATTGACTGGGGATGCTGGAGATACGCCTCAGCTCTTAAGAGCACACACCGCTCTTCCAGAGTCCCCAAGGTCAGCTTCCAGCACCCACGTCAGGCAGCCGACAACCACCTGTAACTGCAGATCCGGGGAACCAGCACCTTCTTCTGGTCTCCACAGGCACTTGCATTCACATACACATACCCACACCCAGACACATACAGATTTATATCATTTAAAGTTAAAAAAAAATAATCCTTTTTAAAGCTATAAAGTGGGCCATTGAGAGCTGTAGATGTGAAACCTGGTGCTACTCTGAACTCACCCTTCTCCATTTAGGGACTCTGTTCCCTCAACTGCACTGAGTTTGACCAGATACTTTGCCAGGTCTCTTTCTGTTCATAGGAGCTGCTGCAATCTCTTTTCCTAAATATTCATACATGATGTCAAAATGTTTCCAGAGCAGAACTTACTTATTTCCTCTAATATGTGCTTAATTAGCATCATTAGATGAATATTAAAGTAACTAATGAGATGATTGTAAAAAAGCTTTGATTTTTATCCTCATGCTTGCTTGCAAATCACTTAAAATTAGTTAAGAAATATGCAAAGTAGTTAAAAGTATTGTTTTCATAAAACTCTGAAATCACTCATGAACAGTAAATCTCAAAATTGTGAACTTTCTCTGTACAGGTCTAAGCCAGAAGGGGTCCCAGTGCTAAGAGGGGAAGTGAACACCTCCATCCCTAACCTGGAGTTGATCGTCAACTGATAACCACTCACAAAGAAAAAATTAGTTTTCTTCAATGGAGTCTCACTGGGTATATAAACCACTCTTAAGGGCAGGCCTCACACCCAACATTGGGTGGCCAACACAAAATGAACTGAATGGTACTTTTTTAGAATTTATTTCTGAGGTCTCTATTGTGTTCCACTGGGTGATAGAGCCAACATCACACTGTTTTCATGATAAGTGTTTGTCATATATTTTGAAATCAAGATGATAAATAAAAAGCAAAGAAATCATGAAATTTTTCACTTAGTTTACTGACTACTGTAATGTTTTTATTCTCCTTGAAGAAATGGAGGTTGGGGTTGCTAGTGAGCTCATATCAAAATCACTTCCAAAATGGTAATTTTTTTATGGTGATTTTGACCACCATAGACTTTCTGTTTGGGACACCAAATATTTCCAGACACCACAGTTGTAGTTTTCTTCCCATTATGGAGAGCCAGGCTTCAGTAATAGGATAGTCTTTTTATTATATTTTCGAATCCATGCATACATATATTTCTTCCTTCCATGGTAAAGCAGTGGGCACTTCCAGGTGAAAGAAAGCAATCAGGATAAAGTGTCAGATTGTGACATTTAAGCTGAAGATATTGATGCAGTTATGCCAAGACAATGGTCCACAGAGAATACAAATCTAGGCAGAAAAATATAATGCCCCTCCAATGCCCTTGCAACACCATGGATGTCTTGTGTGTCCTGGAAATAACATGTAACATATGGAACCAGGCTAGCCAGAACCTCCACCAGTGGAGAAGACACTACCTCCGTGCTGCCCGGCATGGGAGCCTCTGGCCATAAAACAATTCGGAGCGCCCAACTCTTCCCAGGGCTCTAGGGAGGAGAATAATCGCCATTAAATAATGTAGAAATTGTAATGACATTGTGAATGGTAGCTTTGATAGATGGCCTTTGTTAAGTTTGAGGGTTTGTGGCTTCAGTTGCTTGTTTACTAGCTCTTCTGCTTTCTGCAAGCATACTTTGGTGGTGTTCTGTGAGTAAAGGAAGCTACGAGGGGCAGTCAACTGACCATTCTCTGTGCTAGCAGCCATGCGCAAGGAGCTACCCAGAGAGAACCATGCTCTGTTGCAAGGGACATCATCAGGGTAGCTGTTGAGACCCTGATGTCTGCTTCAGGTGGTCTTGTTCCAATGTGGAATGGATGCAGTGACAAAATCTACACTCCATGCAGCACAAGTGCCAGTGAGCTTCAGGATGACCTCACCTGCCACTACCCAGAGTGCCCAGCATTTTTATTGCCCCAGAACCTTGCAGAATCTGTCTGTCTTCAGTCCTTCAGTTGGGTTTGAGGGTTTGAACAGAGATGAATTTTTCCCTAAGGACTCAGAAAAAGTTTGCGATTCTCAGCTGCAATTGGTATTGAGAAAACAAAAAGTTGTGCAAGTTAGAATCATCACATTTACATGCCATATTCACAACACATCCACGTGCAAACACACATCACACACACACACACACACACACACACACACACACACACACACACTGGCTACATATCCAGGCTAACCAGTCTGCTTATCTCACTTTGTAAGTTAACTTGGAAGTCTTCTGTAAGACCTCACTGCTATTGCAACATTAAGACCCTAAAAAAAGGCTTTTGTCCCAAATCTTTTGTCTTTTGTGTACTTGGAGCCCCCATCATGAGTAGAACATGCTAAACTCATATCACAAAGAGACAGCAGAATCATTGACATCGGAAGCAGCCCTGGACTGTGGAAATGAAGTTGCCAACAGCATCAGTACTGATAGTCTCAATAGCAGCCAAAAGATAGATGAAGAGTTTGAGAGCCACCATGGGCAGAGGCAGATGAGATCATGAAGGATGAAGAAGACAAGGACTAAGAATGGAAGGCAGAGGCCCTAAAGAGCTGGAGTTGAGAGACTGAAGGTCTTGCATACTAGAAGAGTTCTGGGGACCCGAGTCCTATAGGCAGAGGACCTGATACTCAAGTCCCGATGGCTGTTACACAAGGTGCTGTTTGGTGTTGAGGTCTCAATCCTCAGGGCTTGAGAGTCACAACACTAATCATTGCCTCCTACTTCCATTGCTATCTGCCACTGCTGTCAGGAATCACGGATAGCCAAGGCTCAGAGCAAACCTCTGACCTCAGAACCTTGAAGTATATGTCCCCAGCCTATAGAGCTTGGAGCATATGTCTCTAGTTCCCTGGACATAATACCATAAGCCTCTAGGTCAATTTTTTCAGCCCGCATGCATTCAAGGCCCTAAATCTCTGGTGGCAGTAACTGTGGATGACCTGAATGTTTGTTTTAGTCATATCATATCGAGTAGAATGTACAATTTAGTTGTGCTGTCTATGGTCATTAATTGAACAAAATAAATCTAAATGAGCTAGTAGAGGTTAAATATTTTTATCAACACATTCATGTTCCATCCATTTCTGCAGCCACTCCTTTTCTATTACATGGTGTACATTCCAAAAGCAACAAGTAATCTTGGATATCAAAAATTCTACAGGAATTGGCCATGCTCACTACGGCATACTGTAAACAATAAGATCTCATTGAATGCCAACAATTCTACCCAGGATTGCATCCAACCCAGAGACAATATGCAAGCGTGTAAACAATTATGAGTTTCTTCCTACATGGAAGGTGTATTCATTTACATATTTACATATTAATTTATATATTACATAGCTTATTACTCTTGTTGCTGTCTGTTTTCTGTCTACAGAGTCTAGGAACTTGCTAAGATAAAATATCCTCTTTAAAAAGCACTTGAAAGATTGCTCAATGGGTAAAGATGCATATCTACCCAGGCTGACGGGCCTAAATTTGAACCCTGAGATCCACACGGTAGAGGAAGAGAACTAACACCTGCAGGTTGTCTTCCAACCTCCACAGGTGTGGTGTAGCATGTACACACATGTGCACACACACAGATGATAGACAGACAGGCAGATAACGTCTTGAACTTTTTAAGGAGACCTTGATTAAAATAGATGAGACAGAGTTGAAATCCACTTCTAAACTACTATTATATCTCACCCTTTTAAAGGAATACAGCATCTGGAGAAGGCTCAGGAGAGGAGCGAAGAACCCTATCTTTGCCCTAATGAGACCTTTCTGAGCAGAGTGATAGTTGCCTGGAACTTGATACATGAGTAAGATGTCATTACCTGCCACCTGGGAGGTTAAAAAAAACCATAAACTTGAGAAACTGCATTTAATTTCACATACTGAGCTTCCAATATAGCTTTCATCGCTAGAAAGAGGTCATAGGGCTTCAGTGTGTATAATGTTACTCAGGCAGCTCTCCCTCCCGGAGCTATCTCTTCTTTCAAAGGCACGTTCTTTTCATACCCTCGGTTGAAGTCTTTGTCCTCTTCTAGCTTGGTACTTCCTTCATTTTCTTCTTTCATGAAAAATAGAGACATATTCAGAGAGAGAGAGAAAAAAAAAGAATGAACACCTTCCAATGTTTCTTTCACTCAGGTGAAAATTTGACTAAATCTGTCCCATTGTGTCATCAGACAACTGCCTAGCCTGGTCTGTGTTGTATGCCACTTGCACATCCTACTGAGGAATTAGGGTCTTGGCAACATCTTTCTGAGGAGATGGAGAGATAGCAATGAAGCATTGGATAGCAAAAGCCTAGACTCTTCACCCTGATCCACCCAGTGTTTCTCTGTGTAAGTTGGATGAAGCATCTTTCTGAGCCTCAGTTTTCTCATGTCTCTGTGAGAGGCAGGAAGAAATGATAAAAGGGAAAGTCTGGGTAAGCTCTCAACTTCTGTGAATAATTCAAACCTGAGAAAATAAGTTCAAGGAATTTTTAATTATGAAAGTAATTTTTTAAGTATGAAGTAGAAAACCTGTCTGGTTTTTTTAGTTGATTTGACTGTACCACACTGACATGTCAGTTCACAAAACACATCTGTAGCAGTTTCACACAGCAAAGTCACAAAGGATGGGAAGCTAGTGTTTGTAAATCATGTTCATGGTGACTTTATATTTAGAAATGACAGTCACAGAAAGCCTAACCTTCAGAGGTTGTACTGTGATCTGATCTAGCCAAAGATAGGTGTGTCGGGATAAAGTCATTGCTCTTAGGAGCTGTCATGGTTCATTTTGAACTCCGATGAATATCTCCTTTTCTATCTCCCATTCTGCTCCCCCTTGTCTCTCTCATCCCGTCAGTTTAGCGCCATCCAGAGTTTTATTAATTGATTATCTTTCTTGAATGTCCACAATCACACTTCTGATTAACCTAATGCTAATGGTCTTAACCAGGGCAACACGGCAAGAAAACTAAACACAAACTCTGGAAACAGTAAAAACAATGAATAAAACTGCCATTCATTCTCAGAAGGTGCACTTGACTACACAAAACCTCAAAGAATCTGCCCCTCCTATACCTCCCTGAACATAATACTAGAATGAAGAAACGAATTTATGAAAGTGATTGGGTGTAAGTTCGATACACAAAAATCAATACTATCCCTGAATGTACCAACAAGCAGCAAGAAAAGAAAACTTAAAAGAACCCCATATCCAAAAATTTCAGAAACATAAAACCTTTACAGTTTCCTTCATTTTAAAAGGTTATATTCTAAAGTCATAGGAATGGGTGGTATTTCCATTATAGTGGTGGTTGCAACATCAATGAAAACTCTTCAAGCTCTATATTTATACACAAAATCTGCAATTTATTGTATGCAAATTTTCCTGTATTAAAATAGATTTCTAGAACTAATTTTTTTTAAAAAAGATGGCTGGAGGAAAGAGAGAAGGGGAGCCAGACATGAAAGGTTGCATCATGCATGACTCCATTAGAAGAGCTATTTAATATAAATAACACTGTAGAAAAAGAATACAGACGGACAGTTGCTTGGTTCTTGAAGAAAAGGAATGAAGTGAGCCTGGTTCTTGGATGAGTTTTACTTTGGAGTGATGGAGAGGTTTCCGCAGCCACTTAGATGTGGTGGATCCACGGCACCGGGAGCACTGGAGCAGCTTGCTGATTCACCAGAAATGTCTAATGCTATCTTGCGTGAGTTGCACCTCAACTCCTTTTTGCCTTGAAGAATGTTGAGTGGAAAAGTAGACACGACTGTGCTTGAAGCTAGAGCTGCACATTGTCTAACTAGAAGCTTTGGTTGTCTGGACTTTGGCTGGGGCTTTCACTGTGGCCCCCAGTCCTGCAGAAAGTGCTTTGTGTGCTTTTTCCTCATTCTCAATCCTAGCTTAGAGATAAGGAAAAGGCACGGAGGGGCTGAAGAAGGATGCTTCCCCAGCAACAGAGCTAGGTTCTCCACATCCTACCTTATAAAGGACTTCCCAAGGGTCAGACCCACAGACACCTGCTGCCCTTCAGAGCGAGGCAATGAAACAGACCTCTAATCCCTAACTGAGAGTGTGAGATTGGAAATTATAAATCCTTCACATTTCTACCCCTCTAGCAAGCACCCCCAATGATTCTTGGCTATCGAGTGTAGATTATGAAATCCCAAGCACCTATTCCTCCTGGACGAGGACAAAGGAGGAATCCTCAAGCGATCTCCCAGTTACTGGTGAAAAAATGAGGTTCTCTACACTGACTAGCCAGCGTTACTGCTTTAAATATTCTATTTTAATGTGAATGTCATATATGCAAATGAAAGCCTAAGGTTTTCTTCCCAGAGTTCTGGAGTTTCCCAGCTCTCAGCCTATAATCCCCTGCAATGCTACATTCACTGGCTAAATCTAAGCTCGCGAGTGGTTTGTGCCAAGAAGAGTGGTTTTTACTTTTTTTTTTTTTAACAAATTGTATCTAAATTACTTCATAAGATTATGCTGCTATCTGCCTCCAAGCTGCTGTCAAGCCTTCAGCCAAAAGTTTTGCTAGGAGAAACAGAACAGGCTGAGCCAGTGGTCTCTAAGCAAAGAGTGGAGAAGAATGTATCCCCTGGGAGACCCTGGGGTAGACACCCTATGTCATGTTTTCCTCTCAACGGCGGAGCAGTTGCCCTGACAAAATACGCTTCCTATGTGGAGTCAGCCTCTGCAGAGAATCAGACCTGAAACTATATCCCATACGCTCACCTGAACTGCTGTTCTGATACAAACAAAACAGGCAGGAGTATCCCAGCATTCTTAGATGTCTCAGCGTGATCGTAATAAAAAAAAAATCTGTCATTTATTTAGGAAACGTTCTCTCAAACATCTATTGGGCTACAGGACGCTATACATAGGCATATGCACGAAAGACTCAATTCTCACCCCCACTTTGATATAATCATCTTTTTGGAGATAATTATCTTTTGAGATAATCGCCACAAAAACAGATTGCTACTCCAGAAGGAAATGGAAAGCGTTATCATTCAAAGTGGATCAGTCCTACCTGGGAGGGTCACTGGGGTAATGTTGCTGTTGTTGTTGTTATTTTGTATTTATTCATCCTTCATTACGTAGAAAAATGCCATTAATTAACTACAACATATGTGGTGCTTGCTATTTCTTGTTCTAGAGCCACAAGTTTGAATTAGATTAATTTGTGTGTTTGGGTTGCATGCTCTAGTCTCTTCTGTTGGTCCCAAGATTACTATAACCCCTTTCCCATAAGGGTCACTTTTAGTGCACTTCAGATTTGATGAATTTTCTGTCTTGTCCACACACAGACCAATATATCATTTAAATTCCCTGATCAATATTCTTTAGAGCACAGTAAATGCTGCTTATTTTCTATTTTGATATTCAGTATATTTAAATAGTGCCTATAGGATATTTTCTATCTGCAGCACATTAGAGACATTTCTATTTATATTTCTTTCTCTATGTAAAATTTTATAAAATTATAACATGGTTTTTAAAGATTTTGAAATTACAATTGCTGTTGTTAAAGTTATTTCTACCAAAAATATATATTTTAAGTTCCAGTAAAACTTTGCAAATAACAATCTCAATAGAACAGTTTGATCTTTTGTCTATTTTTAATGAACAGTAATCTTAAATTTGTGCATATTTTCTATTATCAGTATTACTGTATGTCAGTTGTCTCCAGGTACAATGGTTGGTTATGATTCTATCAACTGAAACAAAAATGCTTAGAAAGACCATTCAACTACAGAGCCTTTGATTTTACTTCAGAAGAAATAAAATAATGATTGTCAAAATGATGAAGGAAAAAAAAACCTCATTTTGCATAGCTTCCAGGACTCATATTCATATACATACTTAGCACAGAATATTGAGATTCTTGTCTGGATCACTCGGGGAAATTTTCAATCTTTGGAAATTAAAATATATATATATATATATATATATATATATATATATATATATATATATATATATATATATTTGTTTACCTCTGGGAAGTGAATACCTTCCCCAGCCTACCCCGCTGACATTCAATAACTTCAGCTTGAGTACAGGACCATAAATATTTTGGTTGTGCTTCTACAGTTGTTAATGTGTGTGGCTTTCAAGCATTTCTTACAAAGGAGTGACCAGTATTGTCTCATTAACATTCCTTGGTGTGGGACATCCTGAAGTACAGCAGCCACATCCACTCACTTGCGGATAGGAATGAGCCCTATTCCTTCTCTTTTTCCCATCTATGATCATGTGTACATCCTGAAGAAAGGTCCTGGAGCGGTCACAGAGTGATAACAGTATCTTATATACCAGTGCTTTGCCTTTTGATTTACCCCTCTGGATCAGAATCTAAAACTGTCACGAAGAGCAAAGATGGGAGGAAGGATGGGAAGGAAATATTCTGTTCATATGTATTCATTAGTTAAATTCCATTAAGGCAGCAAATGTTTCTAATTATGTAAGTGTATGTATGTACGTACACATGTATATATATATACATAATATATATACATAAACCCAGATCATATACTTTTGTGTGTATATATACTACTATATCTATACCACAGAAGACTACCTAGGTCGTAGTAGGTACTCAGTTAACTTTTTAACCAATAGGAAGCTAGCAAAGGACATGTGTGTTTATTGAGAATAGGCAATTTGATACATCCTATGCAAACTCCTTTGATTAGTGTTCCCATTTTAAGGGTCATACTCAAGCAATCCTTATGAGACAGAGTGTGTTACCTACCGAGTAAAGTGGAAAAACAAGCCCCACTATTGCGTAAAGGATATCAGCAATTCTTCACAGATCAAACATTGGGGAGTAAAAAAAAATGTCATAATGGAAAGGAATTTGCAGACAATCTAACCCAGTGCTCATTTTACTGATGAAAAAGAACAAAAAAAAAAAGAAAAAGAAAAGAAAAGAAAGAAAGCACCCAGCTTGCAGAACTGGCTTTCCAAAGTAACAGGAGTTAGAGTTGGAGTTTAGACATAAATTCCACTCTCCATCTTCACTGGAGGTCCTAGGCTCTGCTTTAATGTCTCTTTGTCATTGCTTTGTTTGCTACAAGAAGAGAAACTTAGAAGCCACCTGCCACAGTTGTCCAGCCCCAAAGAAAAGCTGTTTTTCCAAATCTCATGCTACAGGCCATCTACACAATACCTTCTAACACCCCCCCACACACACCCTGGGAACTTTGTTTGCCTTCCACGGCCCTGCATGCAGCTCTTGCCTTTTAAGATACTAGCTTTGTATATGGCCTTGAAAACTGGAATTTCTGCACTTGGCAGAGAAACGTTAGGCAAAGAACAGAACATACTTTATTTTTTCCTGTTTTAACTTGACTTCATTGTTCACCAAATACAGTTTGCTTTCGGTGAAGTTGAGTTGAGCACTTTATGACAGGGTTTAGCATTAAAATCTGTACTCTAAAGATCTCTCTTTGTCCCTGTACCCTGACGGTCTGTCAAATACGGCTCATGTGGATAGTTAAAGCATGACTGCACTATTAGGTAATGCCTCGGGCTGGCTCTTGGCGTCTGTGCGTGATGTAGAGGGCAAAGTCAACAAGGAGTGGGATCAGGAAGCAAAGAGCAGGACAAGCAAACATGAGCTTATGCTCCTGCCTAGCGCTGCTCCCGCTGCTGCCCCTGCTGTCTAGATTCCAGAGGCAGCCGCCATTCAGCCCTTCCTCTTTTCCGAGGCACACCCCTGTTTTGCATCTCAAGTAAATACTTCCTGATTGGTACTGGTACTTACATAACTCCTTCAAAACTGATCGAGAGAGTGAGGATATGTGCCAATAAGAATTCTATAACTGAAATGCATTTGCAATGTATTAGATCGGTGTTTTACCAAGAAAGTAAAACCCATCATTCATGCAACATATTTGTTTACAGCGAATTCATTCCCACATGACGGAACTGGTGGGATGGTCATACAGATTTCCAGGCAGATTTCCCTGCCTGCCTCCCAGCTCCAGAGCTTCATCTCAGGGTGACCTTTCTAGAGTCTGAATCTCATCCTCTCGCCCCTGCTAAAGCCCTCCCCCTCACGCTGCTTGCCAGGTACAGAATGAAGAGTCAACAAATGCACAGGTTAGATTGGCAAATGCTTGAGTATCTGATTCCATCCAACCCATCTGCTCTCTCCCATCTCACACCTCACACCATGAACCTTCTCCTTCAGCAAGCTATGCTTGATTGTTTATTTCTCAGCAAGACAGCTGGTCTCTGTGCAAAAGTTACTCTCCTGCCTTTTGTCCTAAACATGCTTCCAGACCTGTAATGGATTGGGGCTCAATTCAGCAGTTTAACTAATTATATCTGCAAGAACCCGATTTCCAAATGAGGTTGTATGTAGCTATGAATTTTGTGGGGGACACTATTCAACTTAGTACAAGATGAAAAGAATATGTAATGGCACATGCGTTGAGTATCAGCTAAATGAATATAATTCAAATAAAGTATTTTACGTCACAATATGAAACTTGAAAATACTTTCTTATAAATGTAAGCAAATAAATTTAGACTCTGGGAAAGGCAACACTTGGTAAAAATCTAATGTGTCTCCTCTAAGGCCAGGAGGAAGGCAAGGATGCCTCTTTCCCATGACATTGACACTCAGGGTTGTTCTGTATCCCCCTCTTTCACACCACAGCCTCACTTAAGGATGGCTGGCGGTCTCGGCCATACCTTCACCTCCCTACCAGATTCTGGAATTGTTGATTCTTTCAGCAACTGTCCCACATCCCCAGGGTCAGTGGATACACACAGCAGCGTCCCTCCTCAGTGCCAGCATCTCAATTGTCTATATCCCCAGGGTCAGCAGATACACACAGCATCATCCCTCCTCAGTGCCAGCATCTCAATTGTCTATATCCCCAGGGTCAGTGGATACACACAGCATCGACCCTCCTCAGTGCCAGCATCTCAATTGTCTATATCCCCAGGGTCAGTGGATACACACAGCATTGGCCTCCACAGTGCCAGCATCTCAATTGTCTATATCTCCAGGATCAGCAGATACACACAGCATCGGCCCTCTACAGTGCTAGCATCTCAATTGTCAATATCCCCAGGGTCAGGCACTGGATTTCCATTGTACCTATGAGGTCTTTTCCCCTAAGCTGTAGAATCCTGCTCTACCCATTAGAAAAATATCTGAAAAACCTGAACATAGGTCATTCTGACCAGTACTATACAAATTCCCATGGTCCTCAGAAACAAGGAAGAGCTGAGAAACGTCACGGACCAGAGGAGCTAAGGGTATGTGACAAATGTAATATGGAACTCGATGGTATTGAGGATGATATCAGGAAAAGATCCTAGACCCCAAATAAAGCACAGAATTCATAAGCCAGCAGTATAGGCATTGATGGCTGGTGGGATGTGCCAATATTGGTTTGTTAGGTGTGACGTCTGTGCCAGGCTAATGCATGATGAGTTGGGGAAATGCTGCCTGATGCTAACAACAGGGGAAACTGATCAGAAAGCAGAACTCTGGGTGCCTTGTGTCTAAAATACCAAGTTTTTAAAAGAAATAAATGTATTAAAATGTACATTTTTTCAGAGCAGGGGAACAGCTTAATGGCTATTCAAACTTGGGCCCTCATTCTTGCCCAACCACATAAAGTCAGGGACAATAGTGTGTATGTGCAATTTCAATGCTTCTGTATGTCAATGCACACATACCTTAGCACACTTACACAAACACATATGTTGGTTTATACATATCCACACTCACATATACAAACACACACACATATCACACTCACATACATAAGTCACACTCAAACACATATGTCACACATACATCTCCTCTCTCTCTCTCTCTCTCTCTCTCTCTCTCTCACACACACACACACACACACACACACACACACACACATACACTTTTAAAATTCCCCTAAATCTTGCAGAAACAAGATTGATGATATAATCAACTTCTAGGACCTTGGTTTGAAAGGAAATAAACATTAATCGACTCATGAAAAATCTCAAGTTGAACACATCCTGAGACCATTCCAGATGAATAAATGTAAATCTATTTACTCCTACTCAGTGTGCAATTATCAATATTTGCACTGCTGAAGCACTTTAACAGATAAGAAGAAAGAAATACACACTGAGAACCATGTCTGTGTCAGGCAGCCAACATTCCTGTGTCTTCTTTCATCTTCTCTCTCTTGTAAAGTGGCTGCTAGAAAGCTCATGGTTTGAGTGAAGGAGGGTCCAAGAGGCTAAATCATGTTCTAAATGTCATGTTGTTACCCATCAGAAATAGACCTCTCTTCTTTTTCTTTTTCTTTGTCTTCTTCTTCTTCTTCTTCTTCTTCTCCTTCTCCTTCTCCTTCTCCTTCTTCTCCTCCTCCTCCTCCTTTTCCTTCTCCTCCTCCTTCCTCTTCCTCTCCTCTCTTCTCTGATAATTTGTTCCTCTGCTTTCTTTCCTCAGAGCTGCATCCTATGGAATGTTAGGCACAAGAGCCTTGTAAATTACTACATGAGTAGACTCTACACTCCTTGCTTACACTATGACCAATACAGATGTCTGAAAGTCAGATGGGTGCCCAAACAAAGGCACATACTGATTCAAACCGTCATTTGAGCAAGGAGCATCTGAGCAGCCTTTCAAAGCTCACCTCCTGGTGAGCTCTCAGGTTCCTCTTTCTAGGTCCCAGGGGCTGCCCTGGAGAATGTTCTCCCTGCTTTGGCAGCTTGGCAGGTGCCTTGCTTCTGCTCTGGATGTTCTATGCCAGAGTTATCCAGGGCAGAAACCTGTAAGGCACATTGGTAATGCTAGTCAGTAATAATGTATCAAATTCATATAGTCACTTTTGCCAAATGAAACTTAATTAAGCACAAAAGTGGGTTAGTGCAATGAAATGCACGTGTGTTCTTTAAAGTCATGCATGCCTTGGGGTATTTGGAAAATACCATAAATGCGTGTTATTGCAGGAATCTTGTTATCAGCCAAAAAGAAGTCTTTAGATCCTGAGAATATGTTTTGCAATATGTGAGCATCTTGGAATCTCAATGGGAATGTGTCAGTTTATCTTCATGAGCTAAACTACATTTTGCGTCTGGGCCAAGGCATGATCTTCCCCCTTAGTAATCACAATACAATGAGCTTTGTTGCTTTCAAGTTTCATCTGCGCTTGCAAATGCACATCAAATTTTCCAAAGATCTAGGTAACCAACAGGCTTGCTGCGATTATTTTGATTCTAGCTAAGAGCACTAATTGCCTTTGAACCCAAGCAGTTAGTTCAGATTTCCTTCTTAAAACTCATAGCCGGTTTAATCTGGAGGGCAATTAAAGATCACCTTACTCAACTCTTCCTCTCATTGAATGCAGAAGTGGAGGCCCAGAAGGGTAACTAGTGACAGAAGAAATGGGACAGTGGTAGTTTGAATATTTGGCCCCCATCATCTCATAGGGAGTGGCACTCTTAAGAGGTGTGGCTTTGTTGGAGTGGGTATGGCCTTGTTGGAGAACGTGTGTCATTGCTGGGGGTGGTGGGCTTTGAGGTCTTTCGCTTAAACTTCACTCAGTGTCATGGTCTACTTCCCGTTGCTCGCAAGATGTAGGACTCTCAGCTACTTCTGCAGCACCGTGTCTGCATGCTGCCATGCTTCCTGCCATGATGATAACGGACTGGACCTTTGAAACTGTAAGAGAGCCACCCCAATTAAATGTTTTCATTATAAGAGTTGCCAGCTGGGTATGGCACACACTTTAATCCCAGCATTCTGGAGGCAGAAGTACATGGATCTCTGTGAGTTCAGGGCCAGCCTAGTCTACAAGGCAAGTTCCAGGACAGGGCTATATGGCAAGATCAAAAGAAAAAAAAAAGAGTTGCAGCAGTCATGATATCTCTTCATAGCAATAGAAGCTCTAACTAAGACAGAAACGCAGTTCTAGAGCTAAAATGGCAGTACATACAACTCCCTCCAAAATCTACACTTGGATTAGAAAACCCCTTAGATTATTTCCACCCCAAGTAATCTTTATGGAGTCTTGTACAAGTCATGGATCCAGAGGAGCAAAACCTACCCAACTCGAATCAGAGGACAGTGTCTTACCCAGGATGAAGTTATATATGTATCACAGAGTATTTAGACTGTAATAGGTCTCCTTGTCCAGATTGTGGGGCTGAGTATCGTGTGCTCCCAGTTTGAAGTCTGAGCTACGGGTTCCCTTCTCTTACCCATCCCCACGTTGATGTCCTGTACCACTCTAGCTCCGTTACCTACCTGGAAGTCCACATATTCCTTTGTAAAAAGGATTGGGTTGGATGGTTTTGATGCTGCTCTAGGTCAAACTATTCATGATTTACTAAAAGAAATACTTTACATTTTTAAAATGGAAAAAACTCTATATTTGGGACTGGAAGGTGACTCCGTGGTTAACGGCACTTGCTGCTCTTTCAGAGGACAGATGCTCAATTCCTAGCACCCACATGGTGCCTCACAACAATCTGCAACTCCAGTTCCAGTGGAGCCAGTACCTTCTCTGGCTTCTGCAAGTACCAGGCACACAAGTGATACACATACACACATGCAGGTAAAACACCCACACACATAAATAAAAAGTATTTATCTTTTTAAAATTCTATACCAGAAATGACAAGGAAAGACTGTGGGGTTATTCCTGATAAATGGGAGCTGTTCTAGACTGGATATTTACTTTTTGCCAAATTTTATACTTGCAGACCATTGATCAAAGACTTATTCATGGGCCTCAGAAATGTGATAAATAAACTTAAATTTTCTATTAGGCAGCCAGAGTATGCCATTGTCATAGCAACTCAAACATACTAATATAGAGGCCAAAAGGTAAACTCAATGCAAATATATGTAGGACTATACTGCAGGATGAAGTGTTCTTCAGGCGCTCTTGGGTCAGTGGATTCTCAGAACATAGAGTGTACGGAGATGAGAAATGCAGTCATTGTCCAACTTACTGAGATTGGGAACTAAACCCAAAATTAGATAGTAAAAATTTTAGAGGAAAAGGGACAAGATATACAATTTATTCTTAATTTTGTAAAGAAAAAAAGCTATCTAGTTAGACAGACATATGAAGCCAATATGGTAAAATGCTAGCAACAGAGGAACCTTCATACAGGCTCAAAGGCATGCATGTTCTGCTCTAATTTTGTGAGTCTGTTGTATAAGTTTGAAGCTATTTCAAACAAATAACTGTTGTCATTTTTTATCTAAGCCATGAAGCTGATTACCACCAGAATCAAATTACAACCACACTCCATTCGAGAGCAAAGGTGACCATTTAAAGAACGTCTCCAAAATATATAGTGGCGGTGGGGCATCTAATGCCATGACATCCTTTATGCATAGTTAGCACAAAACCAAAATTTCAATAAATACCAGCTATGAAAAGGGTCGCCTCAGAAGACCTCCCTGCTTGATTTGGGGCTGACTCTCTGCCTTCAGGGGCTTGCTACCAGTCAGCTACCAAAAAATAACTTTCCACGATTCTAAAACATATCATGGGGCCTGAGGTGATGGCTCAGGGGATATAATGTTTGCTGTGCAAACATGAGTACCTGAGCTTGAATCCCAATAGCGCAAGCAAAGCCAGACATGGCAGCACATGTCTGTAATCCCAATGTTGCTAGGCAAGATGGGTAGCCAGTACAGAGGAATCTTTGCCAGAAGCCTTAGGAAAAGTTAACTCAGTGGACAGAGTGGCAAACAGTAAAGAACTGTCTTAAGCTAGCTGGAAGGAAGAGACTGTTGCCCAAGGTTGTCAT
Source organism: Ondatra zibethicus (assembly GCA_004026605.1). Lineage (NCBI taxonomy): Eukaryota > Metazoa > Chordata > Mammalia > Rodentia > Cricetidae > Ondatra > Ondatra zibethicus. The sequence continues at coordinate 28,114 of PVIU01018506.1, forward strand.
CTGACTTTCACACTTACACAGACATGAAATGTGGACATACACACACACACACACACACACACACACACACACAAGCATAATATATACACCCACCAAAAAGTACAGTGAAAAACAAATAGCTGTTGAATGCAGAAAAACCTTCAACTCTGAGATTCCATCTTACACCTGTAAGAATGGCCAAGATCAAAAACCCTGATGACAACTTATGCTGGAAAGGTTGTGGGGAAAAGGGAACACTTCTGCATTGCTGGTGGGAATGCAAGCTGGTACAGCCCCTTTGGATGTCAGTGTGGCGATTTCTCAGAAAATTAGGAAACAATCTTCCTCAAGACCCAGTAATAGCACTTTTGGGTATATATCCAAAAGATGCTCAATTGTGTCACAGGGACATTTACTCAACTATATTCATAGCAGCATTGTTTGTCATAGCCAGAACCTGAAAAAAACCTAAATGCCCCTCGACCAAAGAATTGCTAAGAAAAAATGTGGTACATTTATACAATGGAGTACTACACAGCAGAAAAAAATAATGACATCTTGAATTTTGCAGGCAAATGGATGGAGCTAGAAAACATCATTTTGAGTGAGGTAACCCAGACCCAGAAAGACAATTACCACAGGTACTCACTCATAAGTGATTTGTAAACATAAAGAAAAGAAAACCAGCCCACAAATCACAATCCCAAAGAACCTAGACAACAATAAGGACCCTAAGAGAGACAGATAAATCTAATATACATGGGACATAGAAAAAGACAAGATCTCCTGAGTAAATTGGGAGCATGGGTACGTTGGGAGAGAGTTGAAGGGGAGGGGAGAGACAAGGAGGAGAGCAGAGAAATATGTAGAGCCCAATAAAAATCAATAAAAATAAAAAACCCTTAATCCATATGTTTTCTGTCTAAAGCAAACAACAAGTTGACTATTGTCGCTCCAAGTATAACAAGTATAAACAGTCAAAAGGTCTCACCAGAACACTCTGAGAGTCCTGACTGATGATAGAGTAGTGAGGTTCATGGTAGGGCTCTACTTACAGTCCAGAATCGTTATGACCACTTATCCTTTTCTCCAAAACACACCTTTACAGCGTGTTGCCCGCAGCCTCTCAGAAGTGTGCTCCATGAGCTCAAAGTGGGCCTAACTGTGCACAGAGGACAATTTACACATTCATCACGATCCTTGGTGCTCTTCATGGATGACACAAATCCCAGCCATATCCTTGGTCACTTTGAGAAGGCGTGAATTCATGAAAAGGTATCTTCAGTAAGTCATTCACAAATTTACAGCACTAGGTATTGCCTAGGGAGTTTGGAGATGTTGACATGTGCTTTCGTCTACAGAAAGAAGTTAGCCCTAAATCTAGGCCCTGCCCACAGGAAGCTTGCAACTGGGTTGCCATGTCAATGAACAGACAAGGATGCTGCAGGCGGCCATACAAGAGGTCTCCACAGAGCCCAGAAGGTTCGTGTGTTCTATTTATATTGGCACAGAAGGTACTCCAAGGGTAATTTCCATAATCTTGATTATTTAACTACGATGAGCAACCCTAAAGTGCTGTGTTCTCTCTCGCCTCCCAGCCTATGGTACCTGTAGCTCTTCTGCTCAGAATATTCTTATCTCCAAATTACCACAAAGTGCCTCCACTTTTCACCACCCAAACAACTTCATTTATTTACTATTGATGTCATGATTTACTACTGAAAAGGCTGCCCAAAGTCTTTCTGTCTTGGTCTACAATAGATAGTCTTACTGTGGTCTTCCTTTGGACCATGATTTATGCTTAGTTTATAGTATATATGCTTCTCAAGGTGATAATATGCAGGAGGATTTTTCTGTCCCATCTGCCAGCTCCCAAATTAAGACACAGATTATTACTAATTATGAAAGCTCGGAAGAGCTTAGACTTGTTCCTAACTAGCTCTTAAAACTTAAATTAGCACATATTTTTATTAATTTGCTTTATACCACATGACTTTCACCTATATACCATTTTGTATATGTCCCACCCATTCCACATCTGTCTGACTTCTCCATCCTTGTTCTTCCGGCATTCTCTCTGCCCCCAAAATTTTGCCTAGCTATGGTCCATTCAGCTTTATATTAAATAAATCCGACAGACAAATCTTCACAGTGTAAAGGAATATTCCAAAACGATTACAGGAGTTCTGAGATCACATAGCCTGGATTCAAAAGGCTGTCACTTACAAGCCTTGAGTCCTGGGGCAAGTTGGTTAACTCCATAGGCCCTGCATCTCCTAAGGGCTTTTATCTCATGTTGTCTCTAGCCAGTTCTTGGGGAGATGTTGCCTTAACTGCAAATGAAAAGACTTAGTCTTCGAGATCCAATAACTAACTTGACAAAATAGACCAATGAGCAGAAGCTGAAAGGCAGACGTATGGTTGTGGAGGACACCCTTTTAAAACATAATGCTGAACTTCTCAACCAAGTGATTGCAAGATTTCTTCCACCATGGGAGTGGAGTGTGAGCAGAAAAAGTTGAGTCTGCCTTTCTGGAAGTGGGCAGGGAGAAATGCCAAAAGATTGTGAGTTAAGACCACTCCTTCCCATGAAAGGGGCTTCCAGGAAGGGAACTTCAAACGGACAGTTCTAAGAAACTGCTTGAGGACCATTTTCACATCATATTTAGTGATGAGGTTCAAAGTATTTTCCATGTCTGTTTTCATTTCCATTTTGAGTAGGAAAGAGAAAGAAATGAAATGTGCTGGCAAGGGTGCCATGGCCACTCCTTCAGTGGCTTGGGATGTGTCCTCCACTTTCTAGAGTCCAGGAAGGCTGGCGGTGACACAGAGACCTATGAGGGTTTTTATGGTTGAATTAGGAGGCAGGATAACACAGAGCTTAAAGTCTTGAGTTTTTTGACTTAGACAAAGCTGAATTTCCTAGCATTATAACCCTGAAAACTGAATCAAGCGTTTTCTAGGTTCAAGGTAAAGTCGGGTGTCTCAAGTCAAAGGGACAATTCAGAAGGGAGGGAGCAGCATAAGATTATAGAATAAGTATGTCCCTAGACAATTTGTACCCTCCACATGGCCACACCCCTAAAGAGGGCAATGGTACCTTCACTTGTATTTATTATGATGGCGTCTATGTTTCTTTCAACACTGACCCCAAATCCTGGTAATATTTGGTAAATACGGCTGTAACTTTTAGCTTATCTGTTTGTTCAGAATTTTAAGGACTACACTTGAACATTTGGGTTCAGTTTTCCTTCACTTGTGCAGCCACCATTGTGAACAGCCCAACGATCTCCTTTCAAAATCAATTTCCCCTATCAATCACTCAACAACAGAAGTCTGTATTTTAATGGCACTGGTTTTTCATCATTTCTGAAAGTGTCGCTCCTCGGGTGACTGACTAGTTCGTTTTGCCAGGTGACGGCACTTTATGAGATGTGGGTAGCAGGTCTTGTAAGATTTTTTAATCTACCCAGGGCTTTGTCACTGATGATAAAGAGGGAGCCTGCATGTGGAGCGGACTGAAAATGAGAATTCTAGGAACAGAGCCACATTGGGGGGGGGGGAGGGCGCTTGTTGCAGCAAGAGTGCATCACTACTCAGGAGCCTATGGAGATCCACTTTACATCTATTGGCAGGCCACAATGAGACCTTACGTCCCTGCTTGATTATATGGTATTGGCTCAGTTCCTGAATGTAACAAGAACCTCGAGCTTCCTGGCACTGGCCACTGTACAAGACTGCCTTTAGTAAAGGTGCCACTTGATACCCCTGGGAAGGTAGGGGAGGGAGGGCAATTTGAGAAGTACTGATTTGATCCACCTCTGACATCACCAGTTTAATGAATGAAATCAATTACATGAGTCACCTGTGCCCACAAGTGTGCATGTGTGTGCATGCACTCACACACACATGTGTGCGCACACACACACGCCATTCCTTTATATGTGTCTGTATTTTAACACCCACAGTATCAAGGTATATATAAGATAAGTAAGTATGGTAACATGTTCTGAAAAGGTTTTCATTGTGATATAAAAACATTTTTGATACATAAGATAATTTAAATTATGGAGGGCTAACCAGACTCCTAGGAATCATTTGCTACCTATTCCTTGGTCAGTTTTAGGCCAGTTTTTCCATAGTCTTGAACCTGCAAGACACCCCATCCAGATGAATGCCATAACTGAATGTATTCAGTGAATGACAGAGACATGGGCTCGTACCTGAAATGAACTGGCTTCAGTGGCCACATCCCCTTAAACAAGACCGTATTACTCAGCTGAGGACTGAGGACTATGACTACTTGACACCAAGCTGCTGCCAGGATGTCTAGAGAGGAAGGTCAGCTGTGTGTGGCTGTGAGTCAGACCCACCTGAGCACAGTTTTTCATTTTGGAGTTTTCCCGGTCATCTCCACAGTCCACCTTACAGAGTGAAAGAACACAGAAGATAGCTTCTATTTGTGCAGCTGTCTTGGGAGAAACAATTTCTAATAGCCTTTGTCCCTTCATCATGTGCAGCTAGGACAATTATACTTGGTAGTGGATACTGTTGTTTTGTCTCTTGGCAGTATGTAGGACTCCTTATTTTATTGACTGATGTCATTATTAGAAAAATCCAATTAAATGCTTTCAAGCAGGTATGTGTATGCAATTGTAATTACGATGGGGAAAGTGACATGTTTTTCAGTGACTTTATAAAGAATAAACACATATGTTACTTGCACTTGAGTTAAGGCAGAGGATGACTAACTCACAAGAAGGTACCGATGGGCCCAGCTCCCCTGCATTATTAGCATCCCTCAGCTCCCTAGACACTACTCCTTCCTCACAGCTCAAATGAAACCAACTTGTAATGATGCTTCATGGAAATAGATCCAAATGGTACGCATGCTTTTGTGTCGATTCTTTTGTTAAGTATTTGGTTTGTGCAAATGATTTCTCTCGTTTTGTCTTATTGCAGATCATTAATTTTCACTAAGTGAATATATAATAATTTATCATTTTACTATCTGATGATGAGTGGGTGATTTCCTACTTTGTGTTTTACTAGTAGTTCTGCTATAAGGGCTATAGTATGTGCCTTTTGGTGAAACTAAATGCATTGTTTGGTGTGGATATACATAGGAGTGAAACCTGTTCATGGAGTATCGGGAAATCTTTTATTTAGCCTCCCTCAGAATCAGTTGCATATAGTTTAATTTTCTTATCTCTTTTCCTTATCCATATCATCTGAGCTTTCAAAATCTATTGCTCCTGATTGGACAAGATGGAAGAGAGCTTGTTCCCATTCCTTTCTATCTTTGGTTCTCCATCCCATAGATGAGCAGCAGACACTGGTCATAGATAATTCTATTGTGTGGCTTAGGTGTGAAAAACACTGCCCCAGACTCTGAGCTCCTCTGAACTTGGGCCCTTTCTTAACTCCCTATAAACTTGTCTGTTTCCTAGGAGTCCTGGTTCTGTGTGGGTTCTCTAGGTCCGCATCCAATATTAGTTGAGTGCAGTTCTTAAAGGAGGAAGTTGATTGGGACACATTTGGAGGCTCAGGAGGGGAGCAGGGAATTATCTTTAGTATCTGGCTGAAATGAGGCATCTTTCCTTAACTGCTCATCCCTGTAGAGCTTGGCCAATTTCAGATCCTGGAATGATGCCAATCTATACCCAGAAAATGTTTAATCTTGAGCTGTTTCATCTCCATTTGCACATTTCAGTCCCACCGGTCCATCAATCACAAATGCTCCACGCATGAGTGAGTCTGTGGAAAGACTGGGAGTTTCTAAGCTCTGTAGCTTATGGTGTAATACAATAATTAATAGAAGAGACAGGGTTTATTTAAGTGGGAGGACAGGGGATCATGACTCTTAAAATTCTTTTTTAAGTCTCTTCTCTAATCTTTCAGAGTTGCATTTAGCAGGAGACATTCTTGTTATTCAAGGATAAGCCCTGAAAACAGTTTCTACCCCCACCCTTGTGTACACTACAAACACAAAAGAGTAAATCCAGAATATTAGCCGTGCTCCCACTGAAGCCTTTAGTTCTGAGCTCACATTTGTCTACACTGTAGCTTTAAGACACACACTCAATCAGTTCACTTTGAGCAGATATAAATAGAAATGATTGTATGCCTTTCTGAACTTAAGGGAAGCAGAATAAGCCTGTATTTTCCACAGATCACTAGATTCTAATCTCTTGGTTTTCCTTTACTTTATGCCAGAATGATGAATATATTCTGGGTTTGTCATTTAGACTTGTGTTGCTTTAATGTCCCGAAGACCAGAGTAAAGGCCTGAGCCAAGTCTCTGAAAAGGACCTTGAAGTCAGATGCAGAGTTTCCCGTGGAGACATTCCTTCTGTAGTTCCCTACCTTTCTGTTGGTTTTGTAGCTCTCAGTGAATCCTGAGTCCTAAGGCAAAGATTAATATTCTGTAAACCCAGGAAGTTTTTTGGGCTTCAAATTGTCATTTCAAGAAGGCAAAGGGATGACAGATATTTATAATCATTTGGCATTAAGTAGATCTTTTCTTTGAAATGCCGCCCAAATAGAAACAGGGCAGTGAGGTGCCCAGTGGTGCCCAAGCCCATTCAAGTTTGGAGTGAGGTTCGATTTCTATCCCAATCACCAGGCGCCCAGAATGGGGTCATGGTCCTCATTGTGAGCACTGAGAAATGCTATTTTGTGTCTGAATCCCTCTGCTTCATTGTCTATACTGCTTCCAGAGTCTCCCTCAAATGATCCCACATGTCCCTATTTCCCCAAGTTTAAAAGCTGTTCACCATCACTAATTACCTACGGATAACTTCTTAGCTTCTCCTCTGGTGTTCAGTCTTCTGCATGTCAGATCCCTATGTTCCTCTCTGGTCTTTCCTGGGAAGGCAGCCTGTTTGGCCAATCTCATAGATGAGGAATGTGAGGCCTAAGAAGTGAGGTGACCTCCCCTAGGGAACATCCACAGCAAGAGAGTTGAGGCTCAGCTCTCTGCTCGTGGACCCGAACTCTTCCCATCACAATGTTCTCTCTTTGCACGTCAGCTCAGCTGTTGTGTTTGAACTGTGGAGTTCACAATAGAAACTTCTCCTCTACAGTAGGTTGCAGGAGGGTGATAAGCCTCTCCCATCTTTCCAACAGTCTCACCTCCTGGGGCTCACGCCCTAGATAGTACCATTTTCCACCACGCAGGGCTGACCTGTGGAAGCCAATAGGATATTATGGACATGATGTGTCCCTGTCAAGCCTAGAAACATTTGCTGTGGTTAGGTTAAGCCTCCATGTGTTGAGGCTCTTGGTGATGAGCCGAAGCATCTACCTAGCATACGGGTGACCCAGTCAACTTAGTCAGTGCTCCTCCAGCTCCTCAAGTTTCTGATGGCTGCAGCATGGATGGCTTCTTGCCTGGATGGAGTAAATCAATAATTGTTGTTTCAAGATACCAAATTTGGGGAAATTTGATTAGGCAATAATAGATAATTAATATTAGAAAAAGAAACAACTTGCAGATTTTATTTTATTGCAGTGGGTGGCATTTAGCCTACTTTTCATGTAAGTAGATAATATATATACCTTGAGCACATTCCTCCCCTTGCCCACTAACTAACCTCTCCTCTACCTCTTTCATTAGTGTCTTTAGCTCCCCTAGTTTGCTTCTACATCCCTGTCATCTTCACGTACATGGTTTTAAGTATCTAGGAAAAGTCTTGGGCCCACAAAAGAGAGCAGGCATGTGAATGTGTTTTTCTGAAGCTGGATCAGTTTGCTTAGGATGATTATATCCAGTAGCAGCCATTGTCTTGAAAAGTGGACACAACTTCAGTCTTCCTTGTAGTTGGAGAGCTTCTCTTGTGTACACGAATACATTTTCTTTGTCCACTCCTTTGCTAATTGGCCTTGCTTTCTAGCCTCGCAGTGATCTGGATTATGATAGCCTCCCAACACCTAGAGCAGCTGGGCTAGAATGCCCCAGCTTATCCCCAGGGGAAAACAGCGTCTCTCTCCCTGCCCTGGTTCCGGTTCCTCTCTGTCTGTGCAGCTCCCCTTCTCCAGAGTTCATAGTCTTCTTTCTCACCTCTCCAGTGAACCCCTTCTGATTCAAGCCCCAACCTTGCAGTCTCCTCCAGTTACTTAATGTTCTTCCAGGGACTCCGTCTCCCTCTTGTTCCCTTCTGTTAAAACCTTGCACACCAAAGGGGGGCGCATTGTCAGCCTGCCCACTCCGTGCTGAGAGGTCCCAAAGGATGGTCATTGCATTCTCACTATTCACTTATGTGACCCAGCTTTGGACACGGTATAGACTCGATGGCAGTAAATATGTTTGAAATGCAAGGATGGATGAGCAAACTGAAGGTGCTTTTGTTTCCCTAGAAATCTACCACACCTTCAAGGGTCCATGCATATTTAGGCAATCGAATCTTCTTTTTCAAGTTGCTCCACATCTTTTTTGTTTTCCATTCTGAAGTCTTCTGAACACTTTACATTTGCGCTTTAATCTAAGAGAGCTGCAGACCTCCCACATCTGCGTTACCCAGGACCAGGCGGGACAGGGTCAGTAACGGCTTGGGACCTGATGTGGTGGGTGATGAGGGGAGCCCAGAACAAGCATGGCAGTGCAGCTCACTGTGTGCTGAAACTGTAGATCTTCCTCAGAATACTAAGTACATCTCTACATCTGCTCTCACTCTTCAAGCCTGACAGCAGTTCCCTTTTGTGTGGGTGTAAGGAATACTATTTAAACCTGAACTCTGACCCTGAGCCATCTCTAGGACAGTTTTCACTCCTCAACTATAGTATATTGTTTGTTGGACACAAGGCAAAAGAAAACTGAAGTTGAGAGCAGTTCATCCCAAACTTTACTGTCCATGTAAAGCACCTTGGGATTTTGTCCAAGTGAAGATTCTGGCAGAACTGGTAAGAAGGAATCTGAGGGTCTATATGTCTAAGGTTTAAATAACTCCCATAGTATGCTCTCCTGACGGCCCATGCTTCACACCGGGCCATAAGAACTTTGTTCCCAAACCATAATCTGTATTGATTAATGGATATTGAGGGAAGCAGATAAGAAGAATTAAGTTCTGGTTTTCTATTATGTGAAATGATGATTATAATTAATAACATAACATTCTATAATTCCAAGGAACTAGAAGAGAGGTTTTATAATAGATTTATCACGAAGAAATGATAAATGTCTGAGGTAAGGCAACACATAATCTAAGTATATTAAATTAATTACCCATGTGCAAATGAGTCAAGAGCATTACCTGTAATTGCAAAAAAAAAGTTGTAAGAAAATCCTCCAAATGGGTCGTTATCACGTCAAAGTTTGAGAAGCATTGTTCCATCCTGGTGATCCACTAGTTCGCTGGTGTAGGAGGTCCTTCTGTATTTGTGTTGCTTTCATTGGTTGAATAAAGAAACTGCCTTACCTTTTGATAGGGCAGAACTTAGACAGGCTGGGAAAAGAGAACTGAATGCTGGGAGAAAGAAGGCAGGCAGGCAGAGAGAACAACAATAGAGTCGCCAGAATCAGACATGCTGAATCTTTCCTGGTAAGCCATGACCTCATGGTAAACGCAGATTAATAGAAATGGGTTAGATCAAGATATGAGAGTTGGCCAAGAAGAGGCTAGAGCTTATGGGCCAAGCAGTAATTTAATTAATACAATTTTGTGTGGTTATTTCAGAGGGGTTAAGCTAGCCAGGCACTGGGAACGTGGCCCGCTCCTCTTACTACAGATTGGTGCTCCAACGTGGTCTACTAACCCCACGTAAAACCTAAGAGGGCTTAAAAAGAAATTCTATAAAAAAAAAATTACGGAGTTTAACACAACTTTTTGCTGTTTGCTGGCGGGGTGCCACAAGGAGAATTTCCTCACTCAGCAGCCACAACAGTAAAAAAGCAGTGGCGGTTTTAAAATGCCAGCTTTCTGGGCTATGCTGCCAGTGCCATCTCTGACTCCTGCGGGAGACAGAAATAACTGCTTCCACATTCCTAAATATTGTTTATAAATGTTCTTTTACATTTAAAGGGGGATATGATATAGATATGAATAATTTGAATTGGTATAAATTTTGATTTATTGATACAAGTTTAAGGTCAATTTTGTTATATGTATATGAATTTCTGCTCTTGATTAAGGTATTATGATTGTGTAGATCATTTAAAAATGTAATGTATAATTAGGAAATATAGGTGGTTAATGGATAATCTTCAATAATAGTCAAGCTCGTAGTCATCTTAGTTAGATTTTCTAGATATATAAAGATATATTTCAGTTAGATAGGCATTCTTCATATCTTTCAAAGGCTACAGAATGTGACATTTAATGTTTTAATAACTTACGGCTTTTAATGACAATGAGACATGTCTGTTCCTGACAGCACCAATCTACTTTAAGGGCATTGAAGAGGCTCCTTATGGAGTTTGTTAGCCATTTAGGCAAGAAACTGCTCTTGCCTGGACTGTTGCATAAACTGGACACAAAGAACCCACAGAGAGAGGACTGCTGAACTTGCCTTAAGGTGAGATGATCCTTTGGGGTTCCTGATTCATAAAAGAGTCTGCGAGACATTCTGCAGGATACAGAAGAAAGTGACTGAACTGTCTTTGAAATTTCCTGCTTTATGAAAAAGTCTGCTGGATACTATGGGCCTGTAGGCTGAAGATGGATGCCCCAACAGTACAAAATAACTTTGGATGACTGTCCAGTAAGTGAGATGTCTCTGTCACTTCTAGAGTTTTGGAAGTTACTT
>PVIU01018507.1:0-38849 GCA_004026605.1 Ondatra zibethicus
TGTGCTGTTAAGCCTCTAATGTGTGCTTTCTCCGTTTTTTTTTTTTTTTTTTTATGTGAGCACTTAGGGCTATGAACTTTCCTCTTAGCACTGCTTTCAGAGTGGCCCATAGGTTGGGGTATGTTGTGTCTTTATTTTCGTTGAATTCAAGGAAGACTTTAATTTCTTTCTTTATTTCTTCCTTGACCCAGCAGTGGTTCAGTAGTTGACTGTTCAGTTGCCATGAGTTTGTAGGCTTTATGGGGGTGGAATTGTTTTTAAATTCTAACTTTACTCCATGATGATCTGATAAGACATAGATGGTTACTCCAATTTGTTTGTATCTGTGGATGTTTGCTTTGTTACCGAGTATGTGATCAATTTTCGAGAAGGTTCCATGAGCTGCTGAGAAGAAGGTATATTCTTTCCTGTTTGGGTGAATGTTCTATAGATGTCTATTAAGTCCATTTGATTCATTACATCTGTTAGTTCTCGTATTTCTTTGTTAAGTTTCTGTCTGGTTGACCTGTCCATTAGTGAGAGAGGAGTGTTGAAATCTTCTACAATTAGTGTGTGGGGTTTGATGTAAGCTTTGAGTTCTAGTAATGTTTCCTTTACATATGTGGATGCTTTTATACTAGGGCCATATATATTCAGGATTGAGACTTCATCCTGATGGATTATTCCGTTTAAGAGTATAAAATGTCCATCTCCATCTCTTCTGATTGATTTTAGTTTGAAGTCGATTTTGTTTGATATTAGTATAGCCACACCTGCTTGTTTCTTAGGGCCGTTTGGTTGAAAAACCTTTTCCCAACCCTTTATTCTGAGATAATGTCTATATTTGTGTTGAGGTGTGTTTCTTGTAAACTACAGAATATTGGATCCTGTTTTTGTATCCATTCTCTTAACCTGTGCCTTTTTATATGTGAATTGAGTCCATTGATATTAAGTGATATTAATGACCATAGGTTATTAACTGTGGTTATTTTTTTAGGGTTGTAGAGTTTGTGTGTTTCTCTTCTTTGAGTTGTGCCAGTGGAGGGCTGTTAGATGTCTGTGTTATTATGGGTGTTGTTTGCTTCCTTTAGTTGTGGTTTTCCTTCTAGTACTTTCTTTAAGGCTGCGTTTGTGGCTATGTATTGCTTAAATTTGTTTTTATCCTGAAATATCTTTTTTTCTCCATCAATGGTGAATGCAAGCTTTGCTGGGTATAGTAGTCTGGGCTTGCATCCATGGTCTCTTAGTGTCTGCAGCACATCTATCCAAGACCTTCTCGCTTTCATGGTTTCCATAGAGAAGTGGTGTAATTCTGATAGGTTTACCTTTATACGTTACTTGACCTTTTACCTTTGCAGCTCTTAGTATTCTTTCTTTATTCTGTATGTTTTGTGTTTTGATTATTATATGGCAAGGTGATGTCTTTTTTTGATGCAGTCTATTTGGTGTTCTGTATGCTTCTTGTACCTTCATAGGCATATCCATCTTTAGGTTGGGAAAGTTTTCTTGTATAATTTTGTTGAATATATTTTCTGGGCCTTTGAGCTGTGCTTCTTCTCCTTCTTCTACCCCTATTATTCTCAGGTTTGGTCTTTTTATGGTGTCCCAGATTTCCTGGTTGTTTTGTGTTAAGTATTTGTTGGATTTGTTGTTTTCTTTGATCAATGAGTTTATTTTCTCTATAGTATCTTCAGCGTCTGAGATTCTTTCTTCTATCTCTTGTAGTCTGTTGGTTATACTTGTCTCTGCAGTTCCTGTTCATCTTCCATCTCCAGCCTTCCCTGGGTTTGTGTTTTCTTCATTGCCTCCATTTCAGTTTTAAGTCTGAACTGTTTCCATTACCTGTTTGATTGTTTTTTCTTAGTTTTCTAAGGTATCTTTGAGGAATTTATTCATTCTTCTAACTTTTTGTTAGTGTTCTCATCCCTTTCTTCAAAGGAGTTTTTCACCTCTTCTTTAAAGGTCTCTATCACTTTCATAAAGTTATGTTTAAATTCAATTTCTTCTACTTCTTCTGCGTTAGGTTGCTCAGCTTTTCCTGTTGCAAACTCGCTGGCTTCTGGTGATATCATGTTGCTTTTCAGGTTGTTGGAGGAATTCTTGGATTGGTGCTTGCCCGTCTCTTCCTTTGATTGCAGTCAGAGGAGGCTCAGTGGGTAGGGACCTCCCAGGAAGGCTTGTACACACTCATCCCTCTGGATAGCTGATCTCAGTGCAGGAGGAGGAAGTCCTGGCTGGTATTTCGATCTGTCTGGACCTCTGATCTCAGCACAGGAAGAGAGAGTCCTGGTGTTCCAAGGACCCACAGAGGAAAGGGCAAACTTGCGGGGGGGTGGAATCAAGGGGGTGCAGGTTTGTGTGGGAAAAAGAGGCCCACGGGGACCTTACCGCCAGGTTGCACAACCTTACCAGTCTGCACCTCTGATCTCCATCAAGAAAGAAAGAGTCCTGGTGTTCCAAGAACCCACAGAGGAAAGTGCTTTATTTATTTATTTTTTGAGAAAAGGTTTCTCTCTGTAGACTTGGCTCACCTTGAACTCAGAAACTGGCCTCAAGATTACAGAGATTCACTTATCTCTGCCTCCTGAGTGCTGGGATTAAAGGCATGTGCCATCACCACCCAGCTATCCAACTTTTCCTAAGGATTTGCATGAGTAAGTTAGTTAGGTATGAATTTCACCCAGGTTGATTTATATTTTGTAGCCATAATTTCTCTGTATCCGTATCACTCAATTTTATTATCTGAACCTCTTTTCCACTATCTTACAAATCACAGTCTAAGGAGTTTTGCTTTTGCCTTTTAAAAATCTCTAGTATAGGAAACTTTAACCAGGGATATTGCTAAATTATCATAATTTCATGCAATAGCCCACTATTGACATCCAAATAAACATGTATGTTGAGTCATAGCTTTTCTTTTCCTCTGTATTAAATTGGAGGGGTATAGTTTATCTCTTTTATTGAGTTTTCCTTCTACTAGCAGACATGGTCTATGGGGTCTAAGATTTTTGATCTCATGGAGGGATCTTTATGAAAGATTTTTCTTTACATTCCATCTTATAGTTCGAAGAAATGGGTGGTTCTCACTTTCATGTCAACCCCCCATTTAATAACTTTTATACCAAAACAGACCAATGAGTATTGTATCCACATATCACTTTGTCATTATAATTCCTCTTTTATATGGATATAATCTGCAGGAAAAAAGATTTAAACCTAAGCTGCAAGTCACATTTCCCATAGCAAAAGTTGTGTAAATGCTCCCACTTCCTGGTTACAATATATTCACTTACATTTAGTATTAAAAACATTGTTTTGTTTGATAGCCGTTTGGTAACATCTCCCTAATCATGTAGTGAATTTCATTTATCAGTGATGTGTGTCACACATTATCATGTTGGCTAAGATGGCCACATTGAGATACTCACCCTCTGAACACTCATCTGTCAGGTCTCACAGTACTTTCCATAACTTATTAAGCTTTCTAAGGAGCACATAATGACTGAATTAGTAGAGAAGTGTACTAACATATCCTTTATGGAGAAAGATAGTTACATAGGGACCACTTCTGTAGATACTTCAATCTCTTCTTTAAAAAAAAATGATTTATCTTCCATAACTGAGTCCAAGTAAGTGCTCATTTCTATTCCATCTTTTGTTGTCTTGGTTATTTTCCAAGAGCCCATTGTGTTCTGCCACATTTTTATGTGTGGTTGAAAAAACAACAGTTAAACATGAATTTATGCACTCATTGCAGTCTGAAGAAATCATTCTACAAATCTCTGGATTGGTGAGTTTACTTGGGTTACATGTAGAAGTAAAATGGTGAAATTAGTATAAAAATTTACATAATTCAACCTTCTTGAAAATAATCTCATGCCAATATAAACGAGGGCTAGGGTATATGAAACCCTGCATGTCCTTGGTCAACTTACATAGCAGCTCCAACAAAGAAAAACCCCTCTTCCATAACAACTTTTACTGTTAGTGTAACCTTTGGGATGCATGTTTTTGGTATTTTACCTTTACAATCTGATTGTTCCTTGTAAGTTTTATGAGTTTCCTGTGACTTATAAGTTTCACTAGCTTTCCAAGTATTTTTGGTGGTGGGGAAATATGCCATTTTTCAGTGAAAGAATGTTTCAGTTTAAAGGAAATAGTTTTATAAAATTTTTGTAAGCCCACAATAATTCTTTCCAGCCCCAGACCTTTCTCCATAATCCCCTGTGCAATGTAGAAATTTTTATAAAATCCTATTGAGAAATATGAACTTATTTTCCTTTTTCTGGGAAATGAACTGTGTCAGACATCTTTAATCATCCATATTATTATTATCAATAACTTCCAGTTGTAATATTTATTTGTTACTAAAGATAATATAACAAAAAATTGATAATAATGAACAAATTTGATGAAATGATTAATCAATTTTTATAAAATAGATTCCATTGTAGATATCATAGTAGGTAATTTCATTTCCAAAATTAAAAATATAATAATCTTACTCCAAATATATGAAGTATGTAAAGGTATAGCCAAATCCACTGCATATTATTACTGAAATCATACATGTATTAATATGAAAGGATGATAGGATTTCAGAGAAACTAAATGCCAAGTGTTAAGAAATGACCTATATGGTTGAGGCAAATTCCCTTGGTCCATTAAAAGAAAAAGAAAGAAAGAAAGAAAGAAAGAAAGAAAGAAAGAAAGAAAGAAAGGAAGGAAGGAAGAAAGAAAGAAAGGATCTTATCTTCATACATTGGACATCCTATCTAAAGTTAGTGATTTGAAATGATAATGCATGGTTTAAAAATGAAAATAAAAAAACTTTCTCTCTAAACATGAAGTTGGTATAAGGAAAGGGAAAAGGCACTTGAGACATCAGGTGATATAGTTAACATTCATTCCTCCATTATTTTTTCAGCCATTGTGTAAATGCCAATTTCTAGTCATAAACTGGTAGCTAGCTGTAGAAAAACAAACTATTTCCATTTGTTAATGAAACTAACAATGCTGCTACCTGATGTCAAATTATTTGCCTTCAGAAATAAATAATGAAAGCACCATAAATATTGGAAAAGGAAAAAGTACTAAAGATTTAAAGATAATAATATACAACAAGCTTTGCCTGCCAGAAACATTATGACGAGTGGAAGTTTATAATAGTTTAATAAATTTCAGTCTGCTAAACATTGACAGATATGGTAAATTATGATATTTAAAAGTAAACTTAATAAGAGAGAAGAGAAAGAAAAACAGAGAAAGGCAAGGAGGAAAAAAGGTGGAATATTGTGTTATCTTTTATTCATATGCTGGTTAGAGTGAGAAATTAATAGCATAGGCTTACATATTTGAATACCTGCTCCTTAGGTGTTGGCACAATTTTGGGAAGATAAGTGCCTTTAGGATGTGGTTCTTGCTGAAGTAAATACATCAGTGAAAGAATTTGAGGCTTACATAGATTGGTACTACTTGCTGTTTTGATGTCTCAGCTTCGTGTGTGTAGATTAAATGTCATCAACATTTCCAGACTCCACAGATAGCTTTGTGTTCCTAGAGACATGATTTCCTCTCCATGTTAAATGCTGTTGCTCTTGAATTGTAAGTCAAAATAATATTTTTATTTCTAGTGTCTGGGTCACAATATTTTATCATAGCAATGACAAAGTAATTAATACATTGTATTTTGAGATTCCTTAGTATAGAAAATCATTAATCTATCCTCTGGCACCAACATCTACAGCATGAGTTCAGTTTAAGGAACAAAAAGAACTGTAAATAAATTTTCTAACTCATTATCTGTCTATTACCTATCTAACTTTCTTTGATGTCTGTCTCTCTGCATTGTCCACTTTGTATTTTCTTTGTGCCTTTAATGCTTAATTTATTGAATATTAGATGAATGTATATCTCCAGCATAGAATAACAGGTACTCAAACATGTGCTATTGAATTGATATTAAACTTGGAGAAACAGATTCTATAATAGAAAATATTTCTGTTGCTTCTTGAATAAAAAGATGTTAAAGTACAAGTGTATATCTATAATAATTAGTATTTCTATTATAATTTGGAAATTCTTATAGTTTCTTAAAAAACAATTTAGGAATATTTTATACACATTTTGAGATCACTTCTTCTTATGACAGCTTAATTAGGCTGCCATCAGAATTCACAGGTCTAAACTCATACATTATAATTTTAAACTTTTACAACATTATTTTGGTATTAATTACTGAAAAAACAATCATTTTTTGACATAACTTATAATGATACTCATAATTGGTGTAGGAGGGTCTTCTATTTGTGTATTGCCCTCATTGGTTAAATAAAGAAAACTGCCATGGCCTTTTGATAGGGCAGCCCTTAGGTGGGCAGAGTAGATAGAATGGAATGCTGTGAGAGAGAAGGCAGTGTGGCAGACACAGACGCCATGCTTCTCCAGCACAAGATGGACACGGGTTAGACTCATGCCGGTAAGCCACAACTCAAGTGGCGATACACATTAATGGAGATGGGCTAAAATAATATGTGAGAGTTAGCCAAGAAGGGGATGGAGATAATGGGCCAGGCAGTATTTAAATGGATACAGTTTCCGTGTAATTATTTCGAGTACACACCGGGAGCTGGGCGGGACAAAACAAGGGGCCCTGTGCCAGGAACACAGCCCGAGCCCCTCATCGCAACACATAATTATTAAAATAAATGTATATCAAACTTGTTCAGAAAAATGATAATTTAATGTTTGGCTTTCTTCATAACTAACCTGTATAGCTTTTATGTGGATGCATACAATGATTATATAATATAATTTGTGCCAATTATTACATATCCTTGAAATATAATACTTATTGATTTTTCTTTCATTGATAATAGCTATTAAATCACAAAATTAAAATTATTAGCATTTTAAGTAAAATTATAGCTATAAATTAGGTAACTTGCAATTTCTCATTTTACTTATGTCCACCTGATTACTAAATTTGACTATATCCTGTGATTTTTTTTTACCTTTGTTTGTGAAGCAAACTTAATTATGGGGTCCTATTTCATTTTAGATTTACATACTTAGTCACACAAAAGATAAGCAATAAAATTTCCTGTATACGCAGCACTATATTATTTGAATAAGCATTATTTGTACTATACCAATTAAATAAATTTTACAGAGCTTCAAGTGATACTCAAGCTGTCAACTTAGCAATTAATTATTCTATTAGAGCCAAAGTAGTTTATGGTCAATTTATAGAAGCTCTGATTGTCATAAATCTTAAGTGCTGAGGAGATCATACTCATTTACTATAGGAGTCACAATAAATCTACATTTGATTGAAATTGTATGTTTAATTTGTTCAACTTCAAGTAGATAATTTATTTCCTCATTATTGTTGTGATGACTGTGGTTCCTGAGTAACAGTTTAAGTATGAAAAGAATATATTCAAAATAACTAACTAATTAAAGATTTTAAATTTCTTGTTGTTTTTACTAATTAAGCCTTAGGGAATGTGTGGATATTTCTAATTACCCTGAACTTCATAATGCAATCAGCACATTGTGCAAAGTCAATTCTTCACATCCCTTTATATAGCATAGCCAAAGACAGTATTCAGTCTTAGAATTTATTTTAATAAAAAGTAAACAAATACATTTACTGCTTAACTATAGTATGTGATTTCAAAAGAACAAAAATATAAAATAAAATATGATTTTAGTATATGAAACCTGATATCAGAGAAATATCTCTATTCACTTTTAAAACACAAAACATAAAACATATTTCTTATTATTTATGAGCAGATGAAAATAGAGTTTATCACCTAATGTAAACAAAATTTGGAAAATTTCCAAAATGAGAAAAAAATTGGTGATAACATATACTAGTTATTTATTAAAATATAATAGAGCATTCACTATGATAGGAGACTTCAAAAGTTATTAACAGTATGAGAGTTATATTTAGAGGAAAAACAAACAAAATATGAAGGCAACAAAGCTAAATTAATTAGAGTTAGTCTGGAAGCTCTACATCCCACTATTAACATCCACCGTAGCAAAAAAGAAAGGGAAAAATGGTGTGCAAATAGAATATTTTATAAATCATACACTTCAAGGATCTTTCAAAGGTGGCATTGCTTGAAATCTGTTATTGATTGATTGATTGATTTTATTGGGTTTCTGGGATTGTGATTTGTAGGCTGGCTCTCTTTGCTTTATGTTTAAAAACCACTTATAACTGAGCACATATGATAATTGTCATTCTGGGTTTGGGTTACTTCACTCAATATGATGTTTCCTAGCTCCATCATTTCCGTGGAAGTTTCAAGAGTTATTATTTTTTTCTGTTGTGTAGTATTATATTGTGTAAATGTGCCACATTTTCATTATCCACTGAGAGAACAGTTCACTGAGAAAAACAGTTCAGAAATGGGACCTCCTGAAACTGAAAAGCTTCTGCAAAGTAAAGGACATGGTCAACAAAACAAAATGGCAGCCTACAGAATGGGGAAAGATCTTCATCAACCTTAGCTTTATTTTATAAATGTATAAGGAAATATTCAACATTTTTAGCCATCAGGGAAATGCAAATCCAAACAACTCTGAGATACCATATTACACCAATCTGAATGGTTCAGATCAAGAACACCAGTGATATCTTATGCTGGAGAGAATATGGAGTAAGGGGAATGCTCCTCCATTGCTAGTGGGAATGCAAACTTGTACAAACACTTTGGAAATCAGTATCGCGGTTTCTCAGAAAATTGGGAGCCAACCTACCTCAGTATCTAGCAATACCACTCTTGGGCATATACCCAAAAGATGCTCAATCATACTACACGGACATTTGTTTAACTATTTTCATAGCAGCATTATTTGAAATGGTCAGAACCTGGGAAAAACCTAAATGCCCATCAACCAAAGAGTGGATAAAGGAAATCTAGCATATTTACACATTAGAGTGCTACTCAGCTATAAAAAGCAATGACATCTGGAAATTTGCATAAAAATGGATGGAACTAGAAAAAAACATCCTGAATGAAGTAACCCAGACCCAGAAAGATGAACATTGTATGTGCAGACTCATAAGTAGATATTAGGTGTAGTACAAAGGATATTGAGCTTATAGTTCATGATCTTGAGAAGCCAAGTAACAAGGTGAACCATAAGAAAAACATATATACATCTTCATGGAAATGGGAAATAGACAAGATCATCTGACAAAATTTAGAAGATGAGATGTGGAGGGGAGAAGGGAAGGTAGAAGGGGAAGATAAAGGGAGAAGTGGAGGGGGAGGAGAATTTGAGGGAATGGGATAGTTGAGATGGAGAAAGGATGGAGAGCAAGGAAAAAGATATTTTGATTGAAAGAGCCATTATGGAGCAAGCAGGAAACCTGGCCTTAGAGAAATTCCCAAGAATCCACAAGAATGACTCCAGTTAAGACCCTAATCAAAAGAGGAAATGGTGCCAAACTTCCCTTGCCCTGTAGTCAGACTGACGAATATCTTAAATATCACCATAGAACCTTCATCCAGCAGCTGATGCAAAGAGAGGCAGAGACCTGCATCAGAGCACTGGACTGAGCTCCCAAAGTCCAGTTGAAGAGTAGAAGGCCAAGAATATGAGCAAAGAGGTGAAGCCCATGATGGGGACACCCACTGAAAGAGTTTACCTGAAATAATGGGAGTTCGCCAGCTCCAGGTTTACAGAGAAGGAAACATCATAGGTTCAAACTAGTCCCTCTGAATTTGGTGACAGTTGCAGGGCTGGAGCAGACTGGGGCACAACTGGCAGTGGCACCAGAATTTATCCCTATGGCTTTTACTAGCTTTTGGGAACCTATCCTATTTGGATGAATACCTTGCTCAGCCTAGATATAGTAGGAAGGGTCTTTCACCTTCCCCAAAGCAATGTGCCTTACCCTCCCTGAGGAGTGGATGGGGGATGAAGTGAAGGAGTAGTTGGAGGGAATGGGAGGAGGGAAGGAAGTGGAAATTGGGATTGGTATGTAAAATGAAAAAAACATAGTATGTTTTCTTTTTTAAAAAATCTGAAAGAAAGAAGATACAAAGATCAACTAATTTGTCCAGTGTCATGGCACTATCTGAACATGTGTGTCTATAAAAGCTATTTGTCTTGGAATGGGTAAAGGATGATGACAACGAGGGTTAGAAACATAAATAAAGATTGATCATATGCTCAAATTTGCTTGCTATTGTTAGTATTAAATGCAGATAGAGAAACCAAAGTATAAAAATCATGCTACTGGATGTTGGAGAAGAAAACACTTTCAGTTTCTTTGGGATATTATCTCTGGTTGTTGTACATTCTCTAGTGGATAGCAGTACCTAGGCACATAAATGTTTAAAAGGAAACAAATACTTTGATCTTGTCAATGAAATTTATTTTATTAATTGATATTTAATATGAGATGAACAGATGACAGAAGTATTAAATTTTTACTTCAGTAAATTTAAAATAGAATAAGTAACAAAATTAATATATGTACACAAACCATAATCAAATAGTAAAATATAAAGTGTTATACATAAAAAGCAATTTATAACAGAATTATTTACACAAACATTCAGAATATATATCTTGAGTAAACCTCTAATGTATTATTTTATAAATATATCTACAATTTTATGATAAAAATATTATTGTTACTAGTCAATTCACTTAGCATTGTCTGATCAAATGAGATGCAAGGGAACTTTACTCTCTAAGAAGAGTCAGGCAATTTTAAGAAAATCAAAGAGTGATCAAAAGTAGCCTGCAAAGGCCTTGATATTTCTGAGGAGCTATAAGAGATGCAAAGTGACTGACATGTAACTTCCGAGCAAGAAATGAAGTGTAGCTGCCAAAGAATGATATAAAAAAAAACTTTGCTAAAAATTTACATTTATATTTCCTACAAATAAACTTTCTATATATATTTTAAAAATTAGTGCATTGTATGTGTCCTTTTAAAAAATTAAATTGTAGTACCCTCTGATTGTATGTGGGATGGACTGTTTCTCTCTGCATTTTAACCAGTTTTGGCTTTTGAAGTAGTCTTTGTTGATTGCAAAATGCAACACATTTGGTTCAGGATGTGTGCATGTTAGAGTTACATTTATCTATGAGTATAAATGCAAGTATAAGAGAGGGTTTAAAATTATTTGGATTAGGAAAATTGCAGCAATGGATTCTCGTCCAGGATCCATGACCTTTTTAGCCATAAATTGTAAGCTAGCATTCCAGTAAAAGTGATTACTTCCCTGCTAAAGAGTGGGCATTAAGATCATTTATACTCTTGTTGCTTATCCCTCAAATGTACATATTACTATTGTACTCTTAGAGATAGTTTACCATGTTGGTCATTGTCATTATTATTACTGGATCAGATCATTGAATTTTTTAATTTCCATCAACAATTTGCAAATCACCTTCTGATACTGTAAGAACTATTTGGGGAGGAGGCTAGTAGTAGGTCAGTTTCTGTTTCATTTCTCCAATTTCTGTGCTTAACTATTTAGTGTATTCAGCAATAGATTCTTACCTTCAAGTTCTGGGAGGGAGATGATAGCAGAGACAATACCTATTATTTTGGGTAGTCTTTTGAATTGCTCTGGCCTACAACTCAAAGGGAGATTCCCATATCTGTGATGTTTCTATTAGCTAGTCTAAAATTTAGTAACTGTTATAGTATGAAACATTGGTTTTAGTATGAAAAGTCTAAAAGAGCTGATTTTGAAAATAACAAATATGTATTATTTTAAATGTGAATAAGATTTCAAAAAGTGGTGGTAGAGTTTAAACTAAGAACCAAGTAGATGCAAAAATATTTTGAATATCATTTGGTACAGTCCTTAGTACCATTTAACATCAAGAGATTGCAGAATGTACACATGAATTAACAAATGTACATGAGTAGGCTCTTGTATAAGTACATATAAGCTCAGTAAAAATAGAATACGAGGAATAGAGATACATTTCTTTTGTTCAGTGGTTGGGTTAAAGTCTTGACAAAATAAGAACAAATATAATAAATGACAGAGAATCTTAAAGAATCAATCCCCAGTCATGATCTTCAATGAAGACAGTGAGGACTAAAACACAGGTAAGTTTAAGTGCCAACGTGGGGTCCGAACACATGAACCTGAAATTAAGAGTCTCATGTTCTACCAGCATGATACAGAGGAAGCAAGATGAGAATGCCTCATTGAGAAAAGTTACCAAGTCAAGTGTCTAAATATAGACAAGAATTATGGGCTAATTTTAGTATTAAACACTGGTTAATAAAAACCTGAGCTAATAGGCCAAACAGTTTATAATTAATATAAACCTTTTTGTATTTCTTTGGAACTGAATGGTTGCAGGACTAGGAGGACAAAAACTTCAGTCCACACATTCAAAATAATATATATCTGTTATTTTCAAATGTAGCTCTTTTAGACTTTTCATACTAAAACAGGAAGACTGTTATTCAATATTGAGAAGGCAGGAAAGGGCAGAGCTTTGAGAGAAAAATGGAGCTTTGGCTTCAATCTCTTAACTTAGATAATATGGCAGATAATTTTTCCACAGTTTAAAGAAAGGTTGTATAACCAACTAATAGACCAATTAGAAAGAAACATAATGAACATTGAACAATATAACCATTATAATACATTATAATATGTATTATATTGAATAATATAACCATTATATATTCTAACTTAAAGAAGAATTAAATAGGCCTAATAATTGCTTTTGAAAATATATATACACAAATATTTGATTAATATTATTCATAATATCATTATATTAATAAAAATATTAAAATACTTCAAACATAAAAATCCTCAGTATGATTCTCCAAAGAACTTAGAAGATTGGGCTCATAACTTAACTGTCCCATTAATATAAAGGCAACAGTAACTAAAAGCTAATGTCTGCTATTCCAATAATATCTGACTTGTTATGAAGTATTTTAGGTACTAGGATATTTTTCCTTTAACAAAATAATACATAATGCATGTAAAAGTAATTGACATTGTTTTCATGTTGGAACCCAATCTCTGGATTTTGTGCAAGCTTAATAAGTGTTCTCATTACCGCCTTAGCTACTTTTCTTTTGTTGTGAAAAGATACCATGACCAAAACAAGTCATAAAATAAATCAATTGGGTTCTTGGTTAGAGTTTTAGAGTGTGAGTTCCTGACCATTGTGATGGGGAGCATGACAGTGGGCCAGCAGCCAACAGGCAGGGGAGGGAGCAGAAACTAAGAGCTGCAGATTTACATCTGATCTATAGGTTGGGAGTGAGAGGAGCAGAAGCAAGGAGGGATGGAGGGAGGGTGGGAGGGAAGGGCAGGGCTTTGCTAGATTTCATGTCTATGTTGGCATGTCAACTGGTATTTTCACTGTTCAGGTCTCATTCAGAAAACTCTAGGGATTCATTCTAGGCTACAAGGCTCATGGTGACTATTTTCCTATAGACATGAAACATCTATGGAATTCACCTCATCCCATTTTTCATTTTATCCCATTAATGCACTATAGTTGCCAATTGTTAATGTTTTAATTTATGTTTTTTGTTATCTGCTTTGATTGAACTCTAATTCATAAAATTAAATCTGTTACTCAAAATTATTTATTGAAGTGTTACCTGAGACAGAAGCATAAGTTTAAGGGAGAATTTGTTTGTCAATATAAATACTGATGAGACTAAAAGTAAATGAGCATTTATTATACTTATTAATCCTTTGCAAAATTTGGAAACCTGTTTCTGACTCTCAAAGTAACCTGTAACATTGGTAATACTTTGTTCATTCATTTTCATGACAAATTTTTTGCAAAAACTAAAAATATTTAACACATTTTGAAGGAAAATACTTCACAGGTCAGTTTAGTCTCTACTGTGTCTCTCACATACTTAATTTTCATGTACAATATAAGTTATATATTATTATTTTTAGGAGAACTCTATTACAAAGTGGTTCTGTGACAAGGAACATCTGATTGCAACTTTTGGCCTCTGCAAAACACGTAATTAAAAAGGGCAATATTGAGGATAAAGTAAGATATGTAATGTAACTAAGACTCGAAAGTCATGAATAATGTTGGAAAATTTAAAATTCTTTTGGTTTTCATACTACAATGCAATAGGATCCCTAAAAGTCCAGCTTCTAGGGATCACTAGTAGGGTTCAAGAAATGTCTCGACAATAAACAAAGAGGAATTAAAGTCTGTGGGTCAGAATCTAAGAGTAAAGAAGTTTACTCACAATAGGTTCCATCTGTCAATGTTTCCTTATTCTTCTTTCTATTCCTCTTCATTCTTGTTCTACCTTTACAAATGTTCCCAGTCATATATATACCCTTAAACCAGTAATTCCCTAGACCCCCAGCCCTGGTAGGTTCCAGGGCCAGAATTCTTTTGCGCCACAAAAAAACAAATAAGGGTTTTCACACATACACACACACACACAGAGAGAGAGAGAGAGAGAGAGAGAGAGAGAGAGAGAGAGAGAGAGACATGAATATACCTGTATATTCATTCAGGTAGATTTTTTTATGTCTTCATTTAAACCTCAGACAGAGACAGAGACAGAAACAGAAACAGAGATCCGTGGCTATCAGCTCAAAGGTGGGATGACTAGTACATGCACCGTGAATTCCTTAACAGAGAAAGTTAGTTAGAAAAGGAATTAATCACCAGGCGATTCTAGATGAGAAGGTTAGTGCACTATGCTACATTATTTTGGTGGCTAGTAAAGAGTTAAAAAAGTTTATTTTCAGTAAAATTACCAATACTGCTTGAGAGTAAAACAAAACCAGTAAATTTCCTGAACTAAAATGACCAGTAGTCCAATGTGAAGGTGAGCATAAGGATGTAAGAATCTCTTAAGTGAGGTAAAACTAGTGCAGCATCTTAAATGGAATACTCTTGTCTTGTCCTAAACACTGTCCAAATGCCTGCTGATAAAGATAACTGCAGGAAGGCAGATCTTTGGGTTTACCTAGGAGAGAGGAACAAAGGCCTGCAGTAGAAAACTGTTTCTACATGTAGCTAGGGGGAAGCAGTTCTGAAGTGTGGGAATTAATACCTAAATATGTAACAGAAAGGGAGTTAGCTACAACAAAAATCTATAGCAAAAGACCAGTCACTTTATTCACAAAACAATAATGCCAAAGAGCCTTGTCTTTTGGTTTAACATTTATCAAAGCCCTTGATTCTAATAAGTCACCCATGAAGAGATGGCTGAGCAATTACTGCATAATTTGCGGCTTGTAGCAACAATGTTGTCTTAGGGCTTCTATTTCTGTGGAGAGCGATCATGATGATGGCAGGTCTTATAAAGGCAAACATTTCTATGAGGTTGGCTTATAATTCAGAGGGTAAGTCCATTATCATCATGGTGGGAGGTATGACTGTGTATAGGCAGACAAGTTTCTGGAGAAGGTACTGAGTGATCTACATTAGGATCATAAAGCAGCAGGGAAATTAACTGAGAGCCACTAGGTCTTATTTGAGCATGTGAGAGCTCAAAGTCCACCCTCTTGTGATGTACTTTCTCCAGCAAAGCCACAGCTACTTCAACAAGGAAGTAGCTAATAATGTCCTAATAATGTCACTCCTGATGGGCCTATTGTGGTCATTTTATTCAAACCACCACAAATATCATCATCCTTTTCATACCTTCAAATGATACTTTGTTATTCCTGAATCTTGCTCTGAATTTTTTTTAGCATTTCTGCCTTATCCTAATTCCCGATATTCCTTCTTCTCCTTACTTGTATATTCATGCAGGTAGATTTTTTTTATGTCTTCATTTAAACCTCAAGAACCCATTTGTTATGACTTGTATGTTGTATGAATATGATTTAAGGGCTGACTACTTGCTTTAATTGTGTGTGTGTGTGTGTGTGTGTGTGTGTAACAATAACTTTAATGAAAAAGAGGTCCAATTTTAAGAGGATCAAGCAAATGTATATGGGAGGTGTAGGAGGAAGAAAAGGGAAGGAAAGGGAGGATGTAATTATACTTTAATTTAAAAATTTTAAAAGATTTCACTTACTTTATTAGAGATTTAAGTGAAACTGTGAGGAAATTAATCCATTAATCCATCTTTTTAACTAAAGCATATGCCCATATGTATTTGATATCTTTTGTAATATAGCATCTAATCTATTTTTGCAAAATACTTAATACTGAGGATTCCTCCCTTGGAAACTCTTTCACTCTTGAGAGTTCTTTCTTCTTGTATTTTTTCTTAATAAATCTTTCATCTCTGCTACAATAAAAAGGAATCCTACACTAATATTAAACATTAATTCTGAAGAGAGATAGGGAATCAGATATAGTTACCTGCAGTCTTCTAGTTTTAAAAGAGCTAATGGAGCAATAAAATTAAGGCTTGCTAAAATGGTGAACAACCATAATCTGCATTGACCAAATGTATTATTTTTTAAGTCCATATTAAGAATACTCTCTGACTAACACCTATGACATCCCCTTTTCTTTCTGTTCTTTTGAAGAGCCTAATGAAACTGGTAAATTAGACATTTTAGTATAACACAAGGGATATGGTAATTATAGAGATGCTTATTACAACTGGCTGAGTATTTCTTCCATTTAAGCCATTCTATATCCTTGACTCCCTAGCTTTCTGTCAAGTTAAAATAAGCTAAAGTCATCTGAGAGGAAAAAAACCTCAGTTACGAAAATGTCTCCATAAGATGGGACTATAGGTAAGCCTGTGGGATACTTTTATAAAATGAGTGATTGGTGTGGGAAGGCCCAACCTATTTTTGTAGCAGGCTTTCTCTTGCACCACCAACCAGCCCCCAAACCATGGAATGGACACTTATTATTAGTTATGAATGCTTATTCTTGCTTAGGTCATTTCTTGCTGGCTCTTATAACTTGTATTAATCTGTTTCTCTTCATCTACATTTTGCCTTGAGGCCTTTTACTTTTAAATCTCTATATTTTATTTTCCTGTTTCCTCTGTATTTGGCTGGCTAGAAACTGCCTGGTTTTTGGCACCAGGCATCTTCCTCTTTCTCCCCAATTTTCCTTTCTCTTCTCTTTTCTCCTCCTACCTATTCTCTCTGCCCATCAGCTCTGCCTATTCTTTTTCTGAATAGCAATTGGCTGGTCAGCTGTTTATTAGACAAATCAAGTGCTATAGGCACACAGGTTAAACAACAACATGTCTTTTTGTAAGTCAATAAATGCAGCAGAAACTAAAATAACACATCTCTACTTAAATGAAGCATAAAAATATAACACACCTTTACATAGTTAAAATAATATTCTGCAATATAAACAAATGTAATTCATTTTTACCTAGCTAAAGTAATATTTCACAGCACATTGTAGGTAGTGGCATTATTGGCCTGTGTTCCGTAAGAAGGCAGGCTGAACAATCCATGATAAGCAGACTAGAAGATAGCATTCTTCCAGGTTCTCTATATCAGCTCCTTCTTCCAGGTTCCTGCAATGATAGAGCTATCCTGACTAGCTTCAATGACAGTCAGTAAAGTGGAGGTGTAAGTCAAATAAACTCTTCTTCCCCAAGTTGCTTTTGGTCATGGTGCTACATAAAAGCAATAGTATCCCTGACTAAGACAATCCTTGCCACTGTGAATTTGATTTTATGGAAATGATCTCACCAGGAAATAAAGCTTTAATACTGTTTCAAATTTCCCTACCCCTGTCTCCCTAGACATCCAATGACGACTAGCTTTAGGAGGTCTAACATAACGTACAGTGCTATCTCAAATATAAAAGATTGCTCTAGTCACTGCAATTGAGTAAAGAGTAATACTAATAAGTTTATTTTCCTTGTGAGAATTATACTTACATGTATTGAACTCTTAATTGAAAGAGACTATGTGATTTAGTTAAATTTGTCAGCACTTGTCAGAGCCTTATTTTCTAACCTTACTACTATCTTCAATTGATTTAGACTTTCTAGAAATGTAAATATTGTATACATATAGGAAATATTCTCATATCTCGGTCTCAAAGATTAAGTTAGCTCTCTAAATTTCTCATCCATCCTTCAGAATTTTTTTAAATACTGGAAACAAATATAGATAATGTCCCCATATAAAGAATGTGTTCATTTCTTTTCCTGAACCCACTGCCATAAATTCATTATACGACATTCACAAGAATTCTCACATTCTCAAAGTTCTGATTCAAGAGCAAAATTAAACCAAGCAAAACACAATCAGGACTTTGCACACTCTTATCCAAACCACCCACAAAACTGGGAGAACTGTAACTCCAGTAAATATTGTTCTAAAATAATTTGTTATCAGCTTCTAAGGGAGCACTTATGCAGCAATGATAGTGATGGACAAATTTCAAGAGATTTTCGCCTGGGATGGTCAATAATCAAAACTATTAAGACAGAATTCACAACAGTGTGATTGTCATAAATGTAAGATCTCAGGATTTGAAAAGTGTTGAACCCAAGACCCTAAAATTGCACTTATCTTCAACTCATACAATGAGGCAGATTATTTTTACCTAGTTATTTCTCATCTTTTGTCAAGTGCCTACTTGAATTACCAGTCTGATCACATATTCAGCATGTCCCTCAGAGCCAGAAAGGACGTGAAGTTAAGTGAAATCATGACATCAACTTTGACCATTTTAATGTCTCCATGTTTCTTTCTCTATCCACAGTCATCTTGTTGAATATTAACTTTGTTGACCAGTCTTTAGGTGTGTTTTCTGTATTACTCATGTGACACTATTTTGTTTTAAATATATTTGTTTCCTCATAAACGCTCCTGATCATGCTGCTCACAGTTCTGTGAAATGCTTTTTCTTATCTTGCCCATTTCTTCCTGCAAAAAGAGGTCTTATTAATTTCTTCTTTTTCTTTTTTTTCAAGACAGCGTTTTTCTGTGTTATAATCCTATCTGTCCTGGGACCAGCTCTTGTAGACCAGGCTGGCCTCAAACTCACAGAGACCCGCTGACTCTGCCTCCCAGGTGCTGGGATTAAAAGTGTGTGCCACAACCACCCAGCTTCTTCTTTGAGTGAAATGCATCTTCCTGGGTTGGAAACTTTATTAGCAAGTGTGTCTGAGCCAGAAATATATTCAAATTTCTGTGGAGAACTAGTATACTGAGTAAAAATGAGATGTGAAGCTTTTGGCAACTGAAAATTTTGCATATAAATACTACTAGCAGATAAGTATACTTGTATGCTGAGTAAAATATATTGTGTGTGTATACAATGTCTTTAAAACTGTGTGGTAATACCCCAATGCTCAGTGCAGAAGTCTATACACACTTTGGATACAGGGAGTAGTGACATTAATATCAGAGTGATCAGGAAAACACCTGCCTGATGATTAGCTTTTATAACTGTGTAAGGTGCTTTATAGGTGCTAGTGAAGAAGAAAAAAAAACAGACAAAAGCAAAACCCAAATATATTGTCTTGCCTAGTGCTGCACTTCACATGTAGTGACATTGAACTTCAAGATGTGCCTACTGGTACAATAATGGTATGACTATTATGGGTTAATTGACCACATCTGTTTGTATTTGAGACATGTTCTTTTTTTAAAAAAATTATTTGTTTCATATGCATTGGTGTTTTGTCTTCATAAATGTCTGTGTGAGGGTGTTGGATCCCGTGGGACTGGAGTCACAGACAGTTGTGAGCTGCCATGGAGGTGCTGGGAATCGAACCCTGGTCCTCTGGAAGAGCAGTCAGAGCTCTTAACCGCTGAGCCATCTCTCCAGCCCCCTTGGGACATGTTCTATAGGAGAAAATTTATGTATTGCCCAGTTATATTGACATACAGCCTATGGCTTGGGAAAAATATACTTACTACTGGTAATTTGCTAAATGTTATTACTGTCAAATTCCCTTCTAAATGTTTATATTAATACCCATAGACTTTTGGTGATCCTATACTACTGTACACAGTTTTCTTTTTGTGGTAGACAGTACTCAATGAGTAAATCATCAAAAATTTGAGAAAAAAGAGCTGGATGGTCACTCCTAAAAGGGCTTGTCTGTGTTAACCTTGCTGTCATCAAGTCTTAGGAAATCTCCCAGATATATAAGAACAGCAGAACGGGGGAGCAGTGCTGTGAAAATCTGTTGTTTTGAACACAACACTTCTATAGCAGCTGTTATTGCCTGTACAAGAGCTACCTAAGGTCAAGGAAGCCAAAATCTTAGAAAAGATTTGAATGTTGATCTCCAGAACTTACCTCTTACTGAGGAGTGGGTAGTATTGGGGGAGGGAAAAATCATTCTTTATTGATGTTATGGTCATTTGTAGGTTTTCAAATGAATAACCCAAGGAAAAACCCCACGGCCATGTGCATATGTACAACAGTGATTGACTCAACAGGTTTTTAAAATAACAAAATATGAAGTTGTTATGGAAGATAATGAATGTAGTTGGAAGAGAAAATTGGAATAAATGTGATCATACTTCATAGTACATATGAAGGAAATACTCAAAGGTAGAGTTTAAAACATATTCAGTGGAGTTGAGTTTTTTGCAGTGTTATAAGTATATATGGATCTGCTTGCATTCTTCTGCATTTAGTAATTCATTAGACCAGAAATATTTGCTGAAGATGCTGACTTTTTTATATTGTGTATTTCTGGTTTAGTTATCAAAATCAGGATTCCATTAATGTGAGGATTTATGTCTGGGTCTTCAATTCTTTTTTATTGTCTGCTTTGATGCCAATGCCATGACATTTTTATTACTATGATTTTATAGTACTTCTTGAAATTGGGGATGAATGTTAAGATCTCCAGAAGTTCTTTTATTTTTCAGGATTGCTTTAATTATTGTAGAATTTTTACTTTTTCATATAAAGTTGATAACTGTCCTTTCAAATTCTGTAAAGAATGGTGTTGAAATTTTGATGGGGATTTCATTGGATCTGTAGATTACTTATGTTAGGATGTCCATTTTTACCATATTAATTCTACTGATCCATGAACACAGGAGACTTTTAAATCTTCTGATATCTTATTCATTTTTTCTTCAAATATAAGAAGTTTTTATCTTATAAGTCTTTTACTAGGTTGGTTTCCCTGATTTGTTTCTCAGATCATTTGTCATTTGTATATAAGAGGGGTATTAGTTTTGCAGAGCTAATTTTGTATCCAGTTATTATTTTGAAAGTTTTATCAGCTGTAGGAGCTCTCTAATAGTAATTTTACTTCACTTATGTATGCTAACCCATCAATGGCCTAAATATAAAATCAAACACACTGAAACTAAAAGAAGAAAAAGTGGGGAATAGCCTCAAACTCATTGGAACCAGATTAATATCTAAAATATATAAAGAGCTAAAGAAACTATATATCAAAAAACAAAACAAAACAAATAATCCCACGAAAATTGGAGTAAATATATAAAACCGGGAATTCTCATTAGAAGAAACTCAAATGTCTGAGGTACATTTAAAGAAGTATTCAACTTCCTTAGACATTGGGAAATAAAACCACTTGAAGAGCCCATCTTACATTGTCAAATTTGCTAAGATCAATAAAACATGTGACACATCGTGCTGCCAAGGATTTCGAATGGGGGAACACTCATCTATTTCTGGTAGCAGTGTAAACTTGCACAGCTACTATGTTAGTCAGTATGGTAGGTGCTCAGAAAGATGGAAATCAAGAAATGTCAAGATCCAGCTATACTACTTCTGGGCATATAATCTAAAAAAAAAAAAATCATAGTACCATAAGGTTGCTTGCTAAACAATATTCATTTGCTGCTGTATTCTTAATACCTGAAAATTGGAAACAACTTAATTGTCCATCAACAGAATACTAAAAAAAAAAGTTACATTTCCACAACAGAGAATACCTTAACTTTTAAAAAAGAAACATTGTGAAATTTGTAGGCAGATGGATGGAAACGAATGTCATCCGAGCAAGTTAACCTAGGCCCATAAACATAAATATGATAGTGTACCTTATTCAGCCATCATCAGAGAGGCTTCCTCCTGCAGCAGATGGGAACAAATAGAGAGACAACAAAGCCAGTCATTTTGCAGAGAGATATATCTTGGAACATAAGCTCTAAATGAGATGTCTCCTTCAAAACCCTTCCCTCAGAGCTGGGCAGTAACTGTGCCTTCCTGGGCATGGAATTGTAAAAATATGTTGGTCAAGTTCAAATGCCCTTCTGAGAACTGATCACATTTCCATCTGTCCCTTGGAAGCTCTTCTTTCATTCTAATTTGCTAATTTTAATCTGCTACCAGCTGAAAAAACACAAATAGCTATGTGCATTTTGGGAATAAGTGGAGTATGTAAACATACTGAGTATCATTATATGGCTAGCGTTTTGGGGAATGAATTTCAAAAATAGCTAGGCAGTACATTCTAAGTTCATTTTTTAAAATCACTGATTCCAAAATTCACTAGAATTGCTCTAAGTTTTCTAGACAACTATGAACAGGTGCCTTTCCTCTATTCTCACACCCGATTTTCTAGAATTGAACAACACCGCATCATCTGTATTCAAAAACCTTATGTTGCTTCTCAGACTTATCTGGTGAAGGTGGTGAATATCACTGAGCTGATACATGTCATTTTAGTAGTTGTAAGTGCAAGAAAAATATTAAGTAACTCCAAGAATTGGGACAGAGTTGCAGACTTAGATATTTTTCAAAAGTGGGGTATAATAAAAGTACACCAAAAGAGAAATGAAAACACACATTATAAAGTTCACCTCACCAATGTGGAGCGATGACCATGTAAAAATAATAGATATTCTATCTTAGAAAACTGCATATTTCTGTTTTAATGTGCTTTTTGACAGGGTACCACAGAACTGGTCTCAAAATTTGCAGCCACCTGCCTCAGAGTCTTGAGTGCTGGTAATATAGGCATGAGGCTCAGTACATAACTAAGAGTCACACATTTGACTGAGAGTGAATTTGGTTTTTCAGTCTCATCCAAATCTTTGATAATTTAGGAAGCCAGGTCAGTTTTGTCATGACTGCTTTGCAAACCAGGACAGTGTAATCAGCAGGTCACTTTAGTGCAATATAACTTCTAATAAGTAAAAGATAAAAGTGCGAGCAAACTTTCTTCAGGGAGATTTATGATATGGAGAAAAGTAACAAAGAACCATTCGAAGTAAAGGTGTCTGGGCTATATAGCATACACTTTGACAGCTCATGAAAGCGCTCACCATAAGGTCAGAGGGGTGGGGAGATGAAATTGTATTTGATAGGTAACTGCTCATGAAATTTCAGCATAGCTCACCTTGGTGACCCCCCTGATTGGGGAAATGAGTGAGACATTTTAGAAAATTGTGAACAGACACAGACCTTTGATCTCCTCTTCAAATTTAATGATAGACCGAAGTATAAAGAAGTCATGAATGTAAGCAAAAATAAAACTAAAAATATGAAATAAAGAGCAAATCTAATAAAAAAAAGACAGATTTTTATATTATAGAGACAGACTGGGTGACTAAATTCCACCCAGCCTCTTTAATCACCATTTTATCAACTTTCTCCATCTGGATAAGACCTTGGGGTGTTTTTCGAGATTTGCCTAGTGTATAGTTCACTTACTATAAAGCTGTCTAATTCTTTCTATATTACCACAAATGGGATGATTTTGTGAACTAGTTTTTAAAATCATTTTTTATTAAATTCTTTGAATGGCTAGTACATTTCAAATATGAACCCCTTTTATTTGTTCAAATCACTAATATATTTTCATTTTCTCCCCAGTTTGTTCTGGCAATTGCATCCTTTTTCCATAGACTTATATTAGTTTAACATATTCATATTAGTCTATTTTTATTTCCAAAATATCTTTTCCTATATCAATACTCTAATTTCCTTATTTTTTTACTAGAGGTTTCTTGCAGTTTTGAGTTTAAAATTTATTCTAATTTGTTTTGCGTTGTGTAAGAACTAGAAGTGCTGACAGTGTGTTTTCACTCGTCTGCACACATGCAACCAACATCTCCCAAAGTCCTTTATTGAAGAATATCTTTGCCCAAATATGTTCATGGTGTCTTTGAAAACTATTGTTTGGCTGTAAGCACATGGTTTGTCTTCAGAGTTCCAATCATGTTTCATTGGTTTGTAATGCAACGCGGTTTATTCCTGCTATTATTGTGTTGCAGTACATTTTAAGGACCGCAATATCACATTAAACAATTATCCTATTCATGCTTTGTTCATTTGTCATAAAACTAAATCTGTGAGTATATCAAACTGTTGGTTTATGTCACAATATTTATTAAGTAGCCTGGATAATTGAAGCTGAATCATGTAAAAAGTAGTGTGTTATTGGGAAAAGCAATTTAAAATGAGAATGATTTTTAAATCCTATTATGTAGAGGTAAAGAGACCTTGTTGAAAGTATCAGTTGAGTAGAAAAAGCAGAAAAGGTTTTACCAGAGTGAAAAATAAAATTCTGTCCAAGGAAGATGGCTCTGAAAACTCAAACAAAAGAAAAATGCAAATTCCCAGTTAGAAGAATGTAAGATATTTTTCTTACCCAGGGAAATGAATGAAATAATTAAAAGGGGCCCAAGGATTTGCATGGAGTACTTCCAAGATGATAGTTAGAGATGCTGCCTGAATTCCTGCAGATTTGTATGCTCTAAGGGGGTAAGGAGGGAGGGTGGCAGATAGAGAGAAAGTTCACTCTATAAAAAAATAACTCTCTTTTTTATATTTATTTTTTAAATTTCATTTTACATTCCAATCCTAGTTCTCCCTCCCACCCCTCCTCCTGCCACCTGATTCCCCCCAGCCCACCTTCCAATCCACTCCTCCCAAAGGGTAAGGCCTCCAAAAGGGAATAAACAAAATCTGGACAATTAAGTTGAGGCAGTACCAGGCCTCTTCCCTCTGCATTAAGGCTGTGATCATTGCATCCAACTATAGGGAATCAGTTCATATACCAGTGATAGATCCTGGTCTTACTGCCAGGGGCCCCTCAGATAGTTCAAGCTTCAATACTGTTTGCCACACACCACAGCTGTTGGTCTGGTGTAGGAGGTGCTTCTGTCTATGTGTTGCTTTCATTGGTTAATAAAGGAACTGCTTTGGGCCTATAGCAGAGCTATAGGGGAACAGAGCTAGGCGGGGAAAAATAATTGGACATGGGTACCTGCTATCCTCCATGTATATAGGCTACACTTAACCTGGGTGGTTTGCTCACTATATAAAAAGTTAAAACCAGATAAAAATGATGAGATACATGCATAAAATAACCCACTTACTTATCACCATATTCCTTACATATGTGTCCCTTTCCTTTGTTTAAAACCATTTCTATCCTGAGGTTCATGTGCCTTTTGCATCACAGGATAGCTGTGTAAATCACCTAACAAGCTTAGACATGACAATCTTACCTTGCAATATCAAAAATTTGGACAGCTCTGAATCACAAAATAATTTTCTTTATATTCTTTACTAAATGTGCATTGTTTTTCATGTCCTTGAGAAGAAAAACTATATCCTGGTTATCATTATTTTCCTTAACGTTTTTAAAAATAGTCAACACAGAAGTGTTTATTGTCAGCAAAACAAATAGCTTTAAAAGGCAGTGGCTTAATTATGGTTTGACATAAATTCCTCTTATGCACTACAATCCGAAAATAATAGTTGCAGTTTAATTTATATTAAATGTTTTAAGTTATTCAATTACACTGTAATCATCAATATTATTTTTATGAAGAGAATCAAGGAAGAAAAAGATATAGATTATCAGCAGACACATTGGAGTTAATTAAAACTAGCCCTCCCGTAGACTGCCCCAAATGCATGTGCATGCAGGGAGTACTGAGTGGGCTCAGTGTATTTATTAAAGGAGAGCAAGAGAGCAGAAGGTGTTGGCTGGAAAAAGTGGCAGATGGAATAGAGGAGGACATAAAATAGTAGGGAATAGGTGTAGATTTGATCAAAGCATGTGAAATGAATGTATGGAGTTCCCGACTATAAAAACCAAAGAAGAAATGCAAGTAGTGTTCCAGAAGATTTTCTGTAGTAGGGGTATAGGTCTTAACCTTATTAATATCTCATTATCCGTATTAGAAATGCATGTTACTTGAAAACTGCTGCCTTGCTAAAATGATGATACTTGCGTGAGGCCTTCTGATTAGTCTGATTCCTGCAATTTAGCGACTATAATTATTTGATCTCATTCACGTCCTCATCATCTTTTGCTGTTTGTTTTCTTAATGGTATTCATGTTGTTTAGTTTTTGTTTTCTTGACATGAACTAAAGACATGTGGGAAGAAGTAATATCAGCTGACGAGTTAATTACTCCATTTGATTGCCCTATGTGCCTGCCTATGGAATATATTCTGTCTCTTTATCATTGTCTCACTGTCTCTGTGTCAACCCCCTCCCTTCCGTGTGTGTGTGTTTGTGGGTGTGGGTGTGTGAAATCAAACTCAGCTCCCCTGCAAAACCTGCAAGAGCTCTTACCTTGTAAGTCAGACACACTAATATACATTTAAATGTGATGATTTATATTTATACATTTTATATTTTTGTTGTATTGTGTTAATAACATAAAGAATCCTTTTTAGATGGTTAACTCATACTGAGTTTGTAAAGATACCATAATCAGACTTTGAGCTAAATGAACAGCAAGCTTAACACACACACACACACACACACACACACACACACACACACACACACTGAACTATTCAATACATGATTGTTAGAAGCCTCTATTTTTCTGCATAAAACAAAACAATTCAAGTTATTTTGAAAAGGTGGGGTTTTAATAATTTATTATCTTAGCAAAATCTTAAGAGAAAAATTGATATTGCATGATCATTCATTGGTTAGTTTCAACATTTTACACTTCACATTTTTTATCAAAATAAGAAAAAACATATATAGATACATGATATTTACTGTGATTCATATTTCCTCATTTTGTTATTTATTATTAAATATCAAAAAGCATGTTAAAGTTGTTAGTCTTAAACATTGTGAATAGTAAGTAATCATCATGTTTTAAAAAATATTCATTTTCAATATCCGAAAGAGAATCTTTTCCTAATAAGATTCCAGTAGGAATCACTGGCATTCGCTGATATGCAATACTATCAATTGATAGTGACTATACTGCAGCAGAATGTCCTTGGAAACACTGAAGAAACAGAATACTTCTGTCCACAGGGTATTCTTCAAAAATTTTATAGTTAGTATGACTATTTTCCTATGATATATTTATAAATTTGACCTGTCAATATCAGTATAATTTCACATTTTTGAGAGAATTTCAGTTATTAAAGAAAATTCAAGTGCAATTGCGATATTTCTGCAAGCCTCAACTAGAAAATATATTAAAATTTTTATAACTAAACCCCTGCTCTCCATGCGCTTCATCTGAAGTGTTGTGGTAATAAAGTAAAAAAAAATATAGTCTCATAAAAATTTAAATCTGCAGTAGTGCTGCATATCTATCCAGTAAAACAGTTGAACCCTTGTGTAGGCTCCCATCTTGATGTTTTCCTACAAGAACTCAGCTAATTCGGGAAGCTACTGTTAGCACTGCTCTGCTTAACTTTTTTTTCTAGTTGTCATTTTGACAATTGAGAAAATACCAGCAGCTAGAAAAATATCCTTACAGAAAGAAAGGCAGCTCAGGAAAAAGTAGGACTGGTGAAATATTCAAACCATAGAACTTTATGTGGAAAATAAAACTAATTTAATGTTTCTCAGCATTTCTGAACAAATAGTTAATATGTTTGCTATGAAATCTGTATTATAGTTTTGTCATTGAGCTTAGTGTCTTGAGTTGTTTCCATAGGATTATTTTGATTATCCACGGGCACATGCATTCAAAGCGTTAAACTTTATCTATAGTTTTCATATTTTAT
Source organism: Ondatra zibethicus (assembly GCA_004026605.1). Lineage (NCBI taxonomy): Eukaryota > Metazoa > Chordata > Mammalia > Rodentia > Cricetidae > Ondatra > Ondatra zibethicus. The sequence continues at coordinate 27,841 of PVIU01018507.1, forward strand.
AATATAGAACTAAAAGTGAAATTGATGCAATATCAGATAATTAATATTAATTAGCATGGAAGAGTGGCAACTTCTTGTATTCAAAACAGATTTTGCTTTCTCACATTTTAGCGCTTCTGCAATCACAATATTGTCCTTACCATTCCACCACAGGGACATGTCATTGGTAACTTTACATTATTAAGTAAAAATCCAGGTTTCTAAAATATTATAATAGAGATAGACATGGTAGTGGATGACTTTATGGCTTATAATAATATTTTAATTATATATATTTATATATCATTATGGGAATTTATTACTTCTACAAACTTTAAAATATATATTTTGTGTGTTGGTATAGGTTTGTCTTACACCTATCTGTGAGTGTATGCACACTTATGGCATTGCCTAAATGTGGCATAGCAAGAAACCTTTCAGGAAGAGTCAATTCTTTTCTTTCGCTGTGCATTCTTAAGATAAAACTCTGTTTGGTAAGATTGTGAAACAAACCACAAATGGTTTTATCTGTTCTGATATCTTGTCCTGAATTCATTAATCTCTTTCACCATAAAATTTTTTTCTTGCTTCAATTTAAATTGATTTCAGTGGTACATGAAACTACATTGTTCAGATTTATTAGACTCTATGTGATATTTCATGACATATATCACTGTTAAAAGGACAAACATATCTGTGTCTCCAAATCTTCTCTTTGTTGTAAAACTTCAGTTTCGTCTAAGTTTTTAAATACAGACTACACATGTACAATTTGTGCTACAGCACACAATAGTAGTTACTATTTGACTATGTTTTTATCTGTTGATCAATGATCTCTAGTCCTTTAATGCCTATACTTTTTCTGCCTTCTCCTTAGCACAATTCTACTTTTCAATTCTCTGATATAGGCTTTCTCTTTTCCTCTTATGTGTGAGAGTATTTAACTCATTTTATTTCTGTTTCTGATTTAATGTTTTTAGCATAATATCCTTGATCTGATCAACTGACACCAGGAATTAATCTTCAATTCCTGTGAACCATGTACTTTTCATTTATTGTCCTTTCTACATGTATAAAACCTCTTCCTTCATGGGTTACATGAGTCTTCTTGAATACTTCTACAGAACCTTTACAACCCATGCATTTCTGAGTTGGTGTCTCTATTCCTTTCTTGTAGAAGAAAAAAAAAGATATATTCACAGCCTACTGGTCTTCTCTTTGGATTTTATAAAGTCACCTCAAATATGAGGTGTTGAAATCTATTCAACTTTTCTACTGAAGGCTCCTGTATTGGGGTTCTATCATGATCCTATTATTCCAGTTCTCTCATTCATTGATGTTAAATTCTCAAGTATTTGTGGTTTTTCAGTTCCAAGAGTTATATTTCTCATTTTTTTTGTTTTTCATAATCTATTCATTTCTCTTAGGTCCAGTGTGGCTGTCACAAATTAGACCACTGATGTCTCACAGCTGACTCTTTTAACTATGGCATGCTTCCAAATGATCTCCTATCTCCAGGACTTTCTCACTCCTATATTTCTCACTCCTATATTCTACACTGAAGTAAGGTGAGCTCTCAGTATAAATCTATGTCTCCATCTCTCACTTTAAATGTCTTGGATATACACCAGACTCATTAAATCAGTTTATTAGCTGAACCCTAGTTATTTCTCTAGCTTCAATCTCTTTCCATTTCCCTGATTTATTCTGCAATTTTCAAAGATACAATCCTCCATGTTTTCTCTAAGAGTTGAAACTTTTCACAAGCCCTATCATCTTCTTAGAATAAATTTTCCAGCAATTGTCCCAGGTCTAATTTCTGCTAAGTGAAATATATGACAAAGGAGTACAGAATTTTGCAATAGACAAAGTAGAAATCATATTTTAACTGCACAATTTATACTTCAGTGTGAGTTGAGGAAGTCACTGAGCATCAATATGTCTTAAAAATGAGGATAATTGCAGTGCTGATTTGATGGCATAGAAGAACCAAGTGCCATGTGCCTAGTTCTGCTCTATTGTCTTATTAAAGGATAATAACCTGGCCAAATTTTAAGCTCTTAATTCCTGAAGTACAGTAATGAATTTACAGTAAAATCATTACATAGATATTCCATCTACACACAACAATTTTATTATTTTCCTTATCTCTATCTAAGAAGATTCTATTGTCATTTTCATTGGGATTGAACATAATGCAATTTCTTAAGGTATTTTGAGTTAGTGAGTATATAAGAAAAATCAAACCTCTTTAAAAGCTGAAATATTTCTGTACAGCATGCCCTTAATTACATAAATTCAAAAATTTATGGAGATATTAAAGTTTTCATAGTTATTAATCTTCTTCTCTTCTATTCATAAGACATTTAAAGGATCAGAGGCCTCCAAAAATCAAAACATTTTGTAAGTAATATACCAAAGAGAGTATCTTTTCATACTTAAAGAAATAAGAGCTTCCTTATAGTCTTTTCTCCCTGCCTATCGTCCCTGACTAAGGGCAATTACCCAGAAACAGTGTAACTGTTTCATTTCGGCAATTCAACATGACTTATGTATAGAGACAAGTTGCCTTGAATATAATTACTGATATCTATGCTATTACATTATGTGAGAAGATAAGCATGCCCTTTTACAAAAAGAACTGAAAATCATAATATCTCATACAATAAAAATTGCAGATGAAAACAAATTGAAAACTCAAAACATTATTTTATTCTGTTTTTACCCAAATAATCACTATACCCAAATACTCATTATAATACAAATATTATCTTGAAAATTTATACTTATTTACCTTATCTTGAAAAAACATATTTTCAGGTTAAAGCTTTTTTTCTGGGATTTTTGCATTTAATTGCAACTAATCTGATGACAATTTTAGTCTGATAATCTAAGTGAAACTATTTTAAATATAATGTTAATAACTGCCATGTTTTATTTGGTATTTCAAATACAGTCTATTCTGAAATATCATATAATATGTTCTCTTTTCCTTTCAATCAGGCAAAGAAGTAATATTCAGTGCTAAATTAAATGATAACATTCAAGTGCTCAACAGAGAAAATTCATTTTAGAATTTATACCTTTACTTCACCAGTGAAGTTTTTGTTATAGCTGTGAAACTGCATTTACAAGAACAAGACAAGATTTGATTGTCAAAACTTTACTAATTTAAACTGCTTCAAGTTTGGCATTTCACAGTTCTTTAGGTTAAAAATAAAACTTGTGTCTCATTGGCTATGATTAAGGTGTCCACCTACTGAGACAGTGTGTCAACAAATCTTTAAACTGGGACTAAAGAAAGCCTTTACTATTTCCATATGAGGGTCTTATATATGACCATGTCGATGTTATCAATACACGATAATTCAAAACTTCATCCATTTCCCAAAGACTTACTCAACTATCTTCCTTACATTGCTTTGGACCTATCAACTGAATCACAAATTGCTAAATTGCCCTACAGACTTGCCATTTTTTTATTTTTTTTTTACTTTATAAATAATACCAATAAAATGTCCACTTCTTCCCCTCCCCCACTTCCCTCCCGCTTCCATCTCCCCCTTCCCCTCCAGTCCTAAGAGAGGGCAGGGTACCTGCCCTGTGGGAAGTTCAAGGCCCTCCCTCCTCCATCCAGGCTTAAGAAGGTATACTCCCTAATAGAATAGGATCTCAAAAAGTCAGTAAATTCAGGAGAGACAAATCCCAGTGTTATTATCATTGGCTTTTCAGTCTGCCCCAATTGTCAGCCACATTCAGAAGGTCCAATTTGATCCCATGCTCATTCAGTCCCAGTCCAGCTGGATTTGGTGAGCTCCCATTAGCTCAGGCACACTGTCTTGGTAGGTGGACCAATCCCTCCTGAATTCCTTGTTCATATTCTCCCTCCTTCGCTCTTTGACTGGAGCTTGGGAGCTCAATCCAGTGCTGCAATGTGGGTCTCTGTCTCTATCTCCATCTATCCAGCTAGGACCATGGGCAGTGGAGGAAAGGGTGCCTGAGCTGGCCTTGTCCCATAGTCAGACTGATCAATATCTCAAATATCACCATAGAACCTTTGACCGGCAATGGATGGAGATACAAACCTGCCATTTTTATGGAGGCAAATCCTCAACTGATAGTTCCTCTTCTCTGATGACTGTAGTTTGTGTCACATTGAAAAGAAATGAGCCAGCACAGTTTGAAATAGATACACAAAAGTAAGAGTAAGTGAGAGATTAACTAATATACACTTGGAATTTTGGGTTGTTTTGTTTGTTTGTTTTACACTTTTATTCAAACTATGAAAAATTTAAAGCAATGATTAGCAATAGAGTGAGTCATTCAGTCTGAATATGATGAAAGTGCTAAATGTCTTTATTTAGTCATTTGAAAATACAATAATAATAACCATTGTTTTGTTCAAATACTAAACAATAAAATACTCCCAGAAAGATATAAATATCTATCATGTATACAAGTTTTATCAATTCTATGTATACACATTAGAAAAATATAGATATTTTAAGAAGTCAATGATGTTTGGAAAACAACTATCATATGTTTTCACTAATTAGATTATTTGGAAATATAAATTTAATTCTTACCTACTAAGTTTTCAATCCCATATCTACATAAATTCTTAATTTTATTTACTATCAAATATTATTTCTGGCAAAAGCTCTAATGTTTTATATATAATCAGTGAAATGACGAAGATATGGGCATATTTATGTATGCTCACTAAAATATTCTGTAAGTTTTCTTTTTTCTTCTTCTTTTTTTGAGGTAGGATTTCTCTGTATCTTTGGGGTCTGTTCTGGAACTGGCTCTTGTAGACCAGGCTAGCCTCAGACTCAGAGATCCATCTGGCTCTGCCTCCCAAGTGCTGGTATAAAGGCATGTGCCACTGCTGTGGGCCAATGGTTTTACCCTGTAAAGATTTGTTTCTTGAATTTGTTTAATAAATGTTGATTGGCTGGTAGCCAGGAAGGAAGTATAGGTGAGATGACTAGGTAGGAATTAGAGGCATGACAATGAGATTTCTGCGAAGAGGAAATATGAGTTTCCAGTTGTGACCCAGCCACAGAGGAAGCAAGATGTGACTGCCTCACTGAAAAAGGTAGTGGGACATGTGGCTAATACAAACAAGAATTATGGCCTGAATATAAGTTATAAGAATTAATTACTAAGAAGCCTGATCTACTAAACCAATCAGTTTATAAATAATGTAGGCCTCTCTGTGATTTCTTTGGGTATTAATGACTATGGGAACTGGGCAGGACAGACAACTCAGTCGAGAGAATGATGCCCACATGAGTCTGACCAAATCCACTTTAAAGCCTGAGAGTTCTTGGGAAGTAATTATAGACAAAAAAAAAAAAAATAGAATAAGCATGGCTTATTGATAGCAGCATTTTCTCAGGTGGGCTCTGTTTGCTACATGCAAGCACTCTTCTTGGCCCCTAAAGCCCACTTACCAAAGAGGAGTCACCCCAAGTGACCATTCTCACACCACAATTGATGCAAAAGCAAGGGGAAGTTTATTGACTGGCATGTCAGGATCTCTCAGGAGAAGAAGGATCTCAAATGGTTGTTAAAGGCTACTTTTAAAGGAAAAATCAGCAGAATCAAAGGGGGAGTCCAGGAGTTGCTTGTCAACTATTGTGACTAGCTCGTTTAATGATCAGCTAACTATGATTGGTCGATGCCATGGTGGTTGCTGGGTTGGTTGAGCAAAGAGGAACATCTGCAGGTCATTTTGCCTCAGTTCCAGGAACTGAGTCTATTCGGAGAAAAACCGCGGAGGGATGGAAAGTACCTGGGAAAGTACCCAAAGCTCCTGTGCATGCATGGATGATTATGAGGTGCCTGGTTCCCAGGGGAGGAGGGTAGTGATGCTGAGATGCCCCAGGGTCTTTCACTCTCATTTAAGAGAGGCTTCCTGATTCAGCTTTAGCTGCAAAACCTTGCAGCTTTTTTTTTGTTTGTTTGTATTAATTTTTCGAGACAGGGTTTCTCTGTAGCTTTGGAGCCTGTCCTGGAACTAGCTCTCATAGCCCAGGCTGGCCTCGAACTCACAGAGATCTGCCTGCCTCTGCCTCCCAAGTATGGGGATTAAAGGCGTGCACCACCACTGCTCGGCTCCTTGCAGCTTTTTTGAAGCAGTTCTGCCAATACATTTAAATGGTGTTGATGAAAAGCTCATGTCATGCTTTTTGGTGGTGGTAGGGACCTTGAAATGACATAGAGTTGTGGCAATAAACATGGCTCCAGACAATACCTCTGCCATGAGGCAAGACTCTCAAAAAAGAAAAGCTAAAGAATTGGGCTGGATCCAGCTGTCACAGTCATGGCTTTAATCCTAGCCATAATACTTAACAAATTAAAGACTCATGTTGTCAAAAACAGAGAGATATATAGTAAAGATAGATTCAAAGGCAAATGAAACCTCTAAATGGATTACACTGTTTTTAAAAATATATGTAGGCTTAAAAGACAAAGATAAAGGATAACATCCTTAAAATAAAAAAAGAAAGAGAATAGTTGGGTATGGTAGCACACCTTTAATCCCAACACTTGAGAAGCAGAGTCAGATGGATCTCTGTGACTTCAAGGTATGGTGACCCACACCATTAATCCTAGTTCTTGGGAGGCAAAGGCAGGCAGATCTCTGTGAGTTCAAAGACAGCCTGGTCTACCGAGTTCCAGGCCAGCCAAAGAGACACAGAAAAATAAAATTAAAATAGAATTTAAAATAAAGCCATGCAAAGATGAAAAATACACAGGGAGTCTAGGTAGTTACATTATTATGTTTTCCTTTAATTGCTTGAAAGATGAGGAAGGAGCAAGAGCTGCTAAAAGTGATTTGAATACAAATGCTGCTGGATTAATAAAACATAAATATTTTGTAAATGCCTTGACTTCAATCAAAAGATATGTTACTTTGGAGAAGAGGTTTTGCTTTGGTTTCTACAGGAAATGTGAGGCTGTGGATTCATTTTGGGCTGAGAAAAATAAGGTTTGATCAAGGAAGACCCCTTTAAAAATCTCCTATAGGAGCAGATTGCACAGATATCTGAGTTTTACATCCAGAAAAGCCTCAGGATTGCTGGCTGAATTGAACAAGCCTCACAGGATACTCCAACCAGGATTTGATCATAATTCTAAATTTTCTTGAGGTCCCCATAATATTATCAGTGCACCCAATCAGCAGGAAGTAGCCTGAAAAACTATGCCCACATTCCCCCAAAAAATAGACTATGGATATTTTTCTGTGTTTAGAGTGTTGGTTACAATATGTTATGGATAATGGCCTAAACAAAAAGCTAAACAAAGGATAATAGGTTCAGAGTTCTTGTTTTGATTTTAAAAAATGGGGGAAGTGCTGTGGGGCAATGATTTTACCCTGCAAAGATTTATTTCTTGTACTTGTTTAATAAATGCTGATTGGCCCGTACCAGGCAGGAAGTACAGGCAGGGTGACCTGGCAGGAAGTAGAAGCATGGCAATGAGAATTCTGAGAAGAGGAAGTTTGAGTCTCCAATCGTGACCCAACCACAGAGGAAGCAAGATATGACTGCCTCACAAAAAATGTTCTGAAACATATGGCTAACACAGACACAAATTATGAGCTGGTATAATTTATAAGAATTAATTAATAAGGAACCTGAGCTACTGGGCTAATCAGTTTAAGATTAATGTAGTCCTCTCTGTGACTTCTTTGAGACATGATGACTACGGGAACTGGGCAGCACAGAAAACTTAGTCAACATGCAACCACTGCCTGGCAAGTTTTCTTATAAGAATGTTGTGTTCTATAAAACAAAAACAATGCACAAGAATTGAATTGATCCTTTTGGCACCATGCTGGCATATTTTTTCAAATATTAGCCAGTCACAACTTTGAACAAATAAATTAATACTCTTCTGATTCTGATTATTTTCTCATGAAAACTTGAAAGTTAATGGAATAAATAAAATGTCTAAAAGCAATTATAAGTTTTCTGATATCTGTAGAAACAGTATTAACAATCTGATTCCAAAATCTACAAAAAACAGACAAAATATTTTTATTCTCTTACACAGTTTTCCTTAATTTTTTCATATTACAAACACAAATTAAAGACAATTAAGTGTCAATATGCCATATTCTAATGTAGGCTTTCCATTTGTTTATGGAAACACTTCCTGTATTAATCTATCAGTGATCCTTTTATTCTATGAACTCCTACTATCTTCTGGTTTTAATCACACACACACACACACACACACACACACACACACACACACACGTCTACATGTATCCTTAAATTTTCTATCTCTTTATGCTCTATTTTTTGTATCCAACCTCCTTTTCAAGCAAGATATTTTAGAAGGAGATCTATTTTCAGTGCTTTCTCACATCCACCCAGATATGAAACACATAGCATAGCAGACAAGAACTGAGTACCTGATACTTAAATCATTGTTTGCTGGATTCAGCCTGTTCTCTGTCATTCATAAGTATCCACCACACTTAATAAGCTTTGAAATTATCACTCTAATCTCTTGATGGGTCTACTACATAGCACTGAATGAAGGAAAGAGAACATTTTTGCACTGAGAGTTTTGTCAGGTTCAGGAACTTTATATTTGTTTCTATGGCAGGAAAGAGAGGTGAGGGAAGGAAACAGAGAATATTGTATTAGAGGATGGGATATCTACTTCCATTTTTCAATAATAATCATTACATAACTTTGGATGAGAAAAAACTTTTCTGCAACTCAATTTCTTTATTCTTAAAATTGAAATAATTATAGCAACATCTCCTACCATTTGTCAACAGTTAATATAAATAACAAATATGCAAGTACTATTAGGTATAAAATAGATATGATAATGTGAACAGTAGAGTGGGGAAGGAGCCCAGAAGGCAGCAACCCTGCACAAAGAACTAGAGGAAAATAAGGAATTCTGAGAGTAGTGGGAATAGAAGAGGAATAGCACACCAATTGATTATCTAATATCAAATGATTAGTAAAGGGGCATACATACAAGTAATATTATATAGACTGAGCAGGGGCTGTTTTTGTATTTAGGAATGTATTTGTATATATGTATATGTATTAACAATAATTGATGACAAAAAATGTCCCATGAATTTTAAAGAGAGCAAGAAGTATATAGGAAAATTTTAAGGGAGAAAGTGAAGATAAAAATTTTAAAAATTATATAATAATTAAAAATGAATTATTTTAAATATGTATCTGGAATTGAATAGTGTCCTTCTTTGTGAATTTGGACAGAGCCTGTTAATTTCATTCCCTAGAATTCATTTTGCAGTGTTTGGTGCCATCCCCTTCACCTGTGAGCACTTCAAAAGGAAAACTAAAGGATAGATTTGGAAATTCGAGATCTGGTCTCTGAGGTGACTTTCATATATTGTTGACTTTCATCAATAACAACGTTGATGTAAGACTATATTAAGAAATAAGTTTAAAAGATTTGTTGGCAGCATAATAATGATTGTTAATATCAATAAAATGTGATCTGGGGAAACACTAAGAAATTAGATGTTATGTGTTTTCAATACAAAAACAATCAATCATGGTGATGTATTTATTAATTGGTTTTATTTAACCATTTCATAAAATATATGTGCTTCAAAGCCTCATGACATACAGGATCAATTATATACTTTATTTTGCCATCCAAAAAATTATGAAATTCAAGTCATTTCTATTTAAAATAACATGTAAGTTATTCAAACTTATATCCTATTGAATGATTAATTTGTGTATATGTTAACAACTCTATTGGAGAGTAACAATTAAATGTATAATCAGAATCTCATATTTGTTAGATCATATAGAATCCTTATTAGAGTTCTCAGCAAGATAATAAATATTGTGAATTTATACTTTGGGTGATGAAATAATTTTCCAAAAACAAAATACAAATTAGTTACATGCTTAAAGTATTGGTTGAGAAGCTTTAATAAAATTGTAACTATTTAAAAGCCTCTATTGTTGTATTTAACTAATGTTGAGCAAATCCTTTATCCTGCTACCTCAAAGTCCATGACCTAAGTCCTCTCTTTGACTCATTCTAGTCATAGTATTTGTGCTCTGAAACAATGATGTTTAGTTGTGATTTAGTTGCAATAAGGTCTTTGGAGTTAATATTATTTGCCTTAGCATTGATTTAAATTGCATATCACTAATAATACTTACATCATTTTGTCTTCCTTTTCTCTCCCCTCTAGCTCCTTATGAGCCCCTCATTCGTTCTCTATTGGTGACCTTTTCTTATATTATTGCTACATGAGTGTGTGTGTATGAGTGTGTGTAAACAGAGTCTGCTTGCTTCACCAGTGTTGTTAAATATGTGTAATTGTTTAGTGATCACCACTCTGGAATATATAAAGAGTATTATAAATAATTATTTATGGCTACACAGGAATCTATGGTTATCCGTGCTTCATATTCTATTCTGGTAGGAAGTGTAGACTGACAAATAATTCCAATAATCCTGATGTAATAAATACATATGCTTAATATGAAACGATTTTTCAACACATATCAGAAGTATTGCATTCTCTTTTCTTTATTCTTCATCTGTGTACTTTGAGACATTTTCTAAACAGCATATTAATTTTTTACTAGTAAAACATGGATACTAATGAAAATTTATTTACTTTAAATTCCTTCAGGCATATAATTGATATCTTTGACATCATGGCATTTCAAAAAATCCCATTTTCATATTCACAGTACAAAATTAAATAAAATTATTATTGTTTATTTTTGTTTTTTATTATAAAATACAAGTATATTTAGTTATTTTTTTCAATTCATATTATTGTATCAGTTATTGAATAATTGATTATTTTCACAAATATATTTTTTCTGAAACATGTTTCTGTAGTGTCCACATTCTGTTTGAAAACATGGCTCAAGCTCTTCCTGCGCTGAGATCGGTGGCGCAGACCGGTAATGTCCAGGCGGGCTTCTTTGTTCCACAGGACCCTGAAACCTCCCTCCCTCCTGCAAGATCACCCCCCCCCCCCC